>PVJO010007906.1:0-78624 GCA_004026905.1 Hystrix cristata | reverse complement strand
AGGGGAAAGGGAAAATATGGAAAATGATAAATGAACCTGCTGTAAATAGGGAGGGAGGGTGCAGAGGGGAGGGGGGGAGAGGGGGGAGAACCAAGATACATCATGTATAGGTACAGAATTAATGTAATGAATGTGACCATTGTATGTAGAATGTACCAATACATGTTCTTGGTTTAAAATAAAATTTAAAAAAAAATGCAAATACATTGTTTGATTCCCTTAGTTTGAAGTGTCCACAACTGAAAAATCCACTGAGAGAGAAATAGATCACTGGTCACCAGGGAAGAATAATAGTGAGTCACTGCCGGCAACATTTATTTTGAGAGTGACTCGTGTACAAATATGTGGATTTTCTGTTCAATCTTTGCCTGTTAAACAAATAGCAACTTATTAGAAATATAACTCATGTACTCTAAAGTTTATCCTTTTAAAGTATACCACTCAGTGTGTTTTGTGCATTTATAAAAGTCAATATCCAAATAAAGAGAGGCTCTGTTTAATTGGTAATCATAGAAATGCAATTAAAATCTCAAAAATGTGCCATGTTACCTCCACCAGATTTCAAAAGATCAACCATTTGACAGTCCCAAAGTCAGGGAAGGTTAAGGACTCAGTAACCTCACTGATACGGCACTTGAATCAGTACAATTTCTTCGGGGGGCAATATAGTAATTTACAATAACACTGCAAATGTACACATTATTCCAGCAATCCCAATTCTGGCTTAAATAGTAGACAATTATTTGTGTGCACTAAAGTCACATTCATAGATATTTATTGCAACATCATCATGAAACAAAACCATTAGGCGTTGTACATATCTTTATCAAGAAAGAAATATTTAAATAAATTGCCATGTATCTGTATTGTGGAATATTATGCAGCTCAGTAAAGGAATCAGGAAGAGCACCATGAAATGACATGCTCTTGAGGTCAGATCAGGTTGGAAACATTGCAGGTATTAGGTACATTTTGACCTCATTTGTGATTTAAGACACACCAAGCTTTTTATATGTACATGATTATGTTTGCACTTGGTCGGAAAAAAAAACTCCAAAAGATGCAAAACGCATTGCTTACAATAGCTAAACCTCTGAGAAAAGGCAACCAAGAGAGCTTTAAATGTATATGCATTGTTGCGGGGGGGGTTATTTTTAATATATTTTTCTCATAGAATTAAAACGGAAGTTTGCAAGAAGATAGGTAATCAAGAAAGACTGAGGGAAGAGAAAAAGGGAAAAATAGGCAGGAAAAATGACAAATCATGGCTTAGAAATTGGGAAGAGAGGCTGCCTGTCATTTGGCTTTCTGCACGGAACCCCAGAGAGCCGCTAGTTGGTGACTATTGTGCTAACGGTTATGGCTTCTAGTGACTGCATTCTAATTTATGTCTCCACAGCAAAAATTTCTATGTAGCCTCCACAGAAGTGACTATTAAAATACTGTTCTTGAAAATTATGAATCACACTCCCCCATCATCAACAGCGCAAACCTGTTGGATTAAAGCTATCAAAGACTGTTTGCCAAGCAGCGAGTCTGCATAATACACGCTCTGCGCGCCGCTCATCGCTCCCTCTGCTCCTTTGATTTAAGAGCATTAGGAAACTGTGTAATTTTTTTGGTCCTCTTTTTATTTCCATGGTAATTTATGTCTGTGGGTAAGCATTTTATTTTATCAGAGACATGGGGCTAGAGTTATTTTCCGAGGCGCTTGAGTTTCCCTTTGATGCCACAGAAATTAAAGGCAGAGAGCGGCAGAGAGTATCCATGCTGTTTGCCGAAGAGTCAGAGGTTAGAATTACATTTGCTGCCATTTATTGTGACTATTCCGTGCCAGTAGTTAGGGTAGCACTTCTCATGGGCAATCCAGTATTATTAATATTGCAGACATCAAAACATTTGTGAATGGGATATAATTGACTTGTCACTCACATTAACAATATCCCCCATGGAATACCCTTTCAACAATGGCCGAGCACAATATTGTTAGGTTATTTACATCTGACTCTTTAAGTCTTAAACCTTTGAAAAATACTAAAGATTTATTTTAGCTTTAACACAATATCAAGACAGAATTTCTGTGTCCAATATATATGCAAGTTGACAGCAAAGCCGTCAAGGGTGCTAATAAATACTTCTGAAAACAAAGGATTGTTTTCATCAATAAGAAACCAGACACATTGTGAAAATATGGCCCAAAGTCCTAATAATTTTTAAAAGAATCAGTGTTATGTGATTGTAATAAAATTCCAAAAATACTTAGCTATCATTTTGGACAGACAAAATAAGTATTCAGAGCTTTACACTAAAGCATAAGAGAATCTATATAGTAAAAAGATATAAATTCTTATGTTAAATCTAGAGAAAGAAATAAAAATAAGCCATTAGTTTAATGTAAAATTGAAATGTTATTTAAAATTCTACCTTCCTATCCATACTTTAAAATTTAATTTTATCAATTTTATCTCGAAATAGAGTCTGTGGCTCAAGCAATTTTGTAGCTAAAATTAAAATGGAAGACCTCTACTGCTTGTCATGCAAAATTAATAGGGGTTAGTAATGTGTGTGTAAATACTAAAATATACAGGACACAGGAAAGCCCAAAGTTATTATTAGGAAGTCGGTTTCTAAATTGTATATAACATTTGTTTTATAAGAAAATTGGTTATTATAAATTAGAATTTCACTGATGTTTGAGGAAAGGAATAAGGCATTCAATAGAGTCAAGTGCTTTTCAAATTAATTTACCTGTGAATATTTTTCACCATGAGACATGCTGTTTCGTGATTTAAATTTTATAGGAATATCTAATAAGGAATTAATAATAAGCCTTTTCTTCCTATAAGTGCCTTCTGCTTTGTCTTTCACCAGTATTATCTGCCTAACCAGGAAAGAATTCTCAGATCCAATGGACTGAGTGAGTCCTTTCACGCACATAAATAAATATACTAAGAGTTAATTATTTGATGGAAACATTTCACTGACGTGAATAAATCTTGCTCCAAAACATTTGGAATGTGAAGCCTTCTTTCTCCTCCATTTAAGTCAAGGTCCCAGCCACAAAAATATATTTGCAAAAATGTTTCACATAATTGAAGTACCGTCATTAGCCTATGATCAATTCGTTTACCTCTGTTGAGGGTCTTCTGCCTTGAATAACTCATTGGTCTGAACGTTGGCATATAAGAAAACACTTGAACTGCTCAATAGACCTTTTTTTTCCACACCACCCACATTTATTGAGCACCTACTTTGTGGCAGGTATTGTGGCAGATGTTGAGGATAGTGAGGTGAGCAACATCAGTGGGGAGAGAGTGTTTTACCATATTATCATGAGGATGTATAATTACAAGCTTTATGAAACCATGAATGATGGAGTCATGGCACTGTACACAGAGGGCTTTGTCTAATCTTGGCACCAGGGAAATGACACTTGCTGTTAGACAGCGAGATTCCCAGACATCAGCAAACTCTGTCTATACTCCCATGCCGTCAGGGGCCTCATCTTTCGAGTTTCCAAATGGCGTTATTGCTTGTAACTACTTGTGCTGAGCCAATCAGGAAATCTAGAATGTTCCAGAGATGCTTAGCCGAGCTTTCCATACTGATGTCTGCAGAATCAGCTCTGTAAGCCACGTGCCTGTTGGAAGTCAATGTCCAGATTTGGGGCAGCTGGGTCAAATTATAAGATGATAATTCTTAAATTTTTAAGTTGTACCTGATAAGACTCTAATAGTAAAAGCGGGCCAAGAAACAATGCCATACAATTTCTTTTGCTTTTACCCTGTGTGGTAAATCTAGAAATTTTGGTTTATCATGGCTATAAAATAGTATGTTCAGTTAGGTTACCGAAACTCAAATGTTAACGGTGTACTGCTTGCCTTCCCAAATATTCATTTAAAAATTGTGACAATCTTTCCTTACTAGCTTAGGTTATTTTGAGATTGAACAACGTAAGTAACTGGAAAGATATCAGGGGAAAAGGAAATAATAACCAAGAATGTTTTATTGCTGAGTTTACCAATGGTGAGATAAGATCTTAGTAGAATTAAATACTTTATATATAGGAGATATATAGAGAAGGAGATAGATATTTACCTACAAAATTTACACATATTATCTATGACCTGCCATGTAGCCAGTTTTAGACAAAGATATTAAAAAAAAAAAAACCTGTGGGAAACAATTGATAATTTTTTATGAGTGTCAAACAAAATTTTTTTCCTAAGCAGCTCTTGGGAAATTTGAGTTCACTTTCTGAATCTTGCAGTATTCTAGCATATCTATATGGTAACTCTTCATGTAATGACCTCTGAGAAAATTTCCCAGTGAAAAAAGAAACGTACCAACATTGCTCAGAGGTGTGAAATGTTAATTCTGCAGAGGAATGGCGCTCTCGGGATTTGGCTTGGGATATTTTTAAGTAAGCTGAGATGGATAACTCCAATAAACACGCACATCCTAAAGCTGGACCTCTGCATGTTCCTGAGCAAGGGACATGCTGAAAAGTTATAAGGCACATTTTGGGCACACTCAACTGGTAACCTGTGTCACGATGAATAATATCATGGCGTCGAGCTAATGTGATTCTTTTTAGCCAAGCTCACCACCACCAAATACTCACCTTTCGTAAGGTTATTATAATGGTTTAATTTAATCTTACCATATGCACAACAGGGTATGGCTACGGACTGATAACGAAACTAGTTGCATTCATTAAATATGGCTATAAATCTCTCCTCTGAGATAGCTATAATATAGCCTTCCAGCAACTATAATAATGTAATTCTTAATCTTTTTCTGTGATATTACATAACTGCAGCCTGCAGCTAACTTTCACTGTAGGTGTTGGGGGTGGTGTGAGGTCCCCCGGTCCTGCGAGAGGCCAGTGTTGAAGTCACAAAGCCACAGGAATCTGAGTGAAAGGCTGGAAATTGGAAAAACTCAGAAGTGATCAAATCTCTCCTCCACCACAGATGTGGAAATAAAACACATCACAACTCCTTAAATACATTTCTAAAGCCCTTCTGTAAAGTTGTCCCTTTCTCTTCCCATCAATTTCATCTTCTGAGAGCAATTTCCTGCATTTCCCCTTCATTGGGAATAAGCTGGTAACTACTGAGATGGGCAGATACGTGATTCTTCTAACGTTAGTTTTATAGTCTAAAAAATAAATGTGGAGAGTCTATTCCTATGCCATTTGCAGTCTCATTTAGAGTGTCATTCTGCTGGAACCAACATACTTTCTAAAAGCACATGCATCAAAATGTATTTTAACGAAATTCGCGTTCTCAGAAATTTTTCAGTGTTCTGATCTTTGGAAGCCCAGGAAAGTTTCAGATAACTAAGTCACAGTTTTTTCTATTTAGGAGAGCCTGCCCCGACTTATTTTAAGACTTTCTTTTGCTATAAATAATCTCTATAGAGAGAATGAAAAGGAAAGGAAAAGAAAAGGAAAAAAAAAAACCTGTTCCAAAGATCTCAAGCGTGGACAAGGGCGCTTTCTTCTTCTGTGCTGGCAGTTTTAAGATTAAGTCTCTCTACAGGCTTCGTGGAGTTATCAACTTTGTCCAGTGGCAGAATATTCTCTACAGAATTTATTCTACAGAAATTTTCTCAGGACAGATCTGTCTTCACTCTAATGTTTATGGCCGTGAGCATTTTTGAAGCCTCTTGGAATTACTGGCATTCTGATTATTTTCTCCTTTGAATGAAGACCATGAAAGCCTGAAGTTTAGGTGCACAGAGAGGTGGCGGAGATTCCTAAATCAATCATAGTGTGGGGACTGCACTGAGTTGTACCTAGGATGACAGTGTTCCTGAGTTTTAAAGTTTTGAAACAAGTAATTGCATGAGTTATTTCATTTCATTTCAATTGTGGGAGATAGTGAAGTAACTGGAAACAAGCAATCTCTCTCTCTCTCTCCCCCTCTCTCCCCACTCCTCCGTCCCTCAAACTAAAAGCAGACTCCACCACTAAATCCAAATTGAATCTTATGAGACAAAAACCAGTTATGATGCTTAAAATTGACCCTCAGGATTTAGATTCACCAGAACCAACCAGAAATCAATCACGGCGGGCTTCCTTGTGAGACCTCACACCAGGCAGAGTCTGTACCCCAGTACAGTACAATGTCCTCAGCAAAGACTGCGAGGGTCTCTTGAGGGGTCCACCCCTCCTGCGTTACCCAGGAGAAAGCAAAACCACCCTCCCCGCGCCTGTTCACATTCTTCAGAGGGCGCTAAGTTTTGGAAATCCTAACACACGCGTATGCTGAGTTATAAAACCAGAAGCAGCATGTTGATCGGTCAAGCTTGGCTGCACACCCCCCCCCCCCGGAGCTGGAGGTCTTCTTTCCACGGCTGTAGGCTCTGGACTTCAGGAGGGCCCCCAACCTCAGACCTGCCAAGTGTGGAATTGGCATACAAGCAGAACCCTTTGTTTTCTCAAAATGATACAGATGCTATATATTTGCTGGAATATCGCCCCAGGTTCTCATTACAAACTTCTAGGTTATGCTATCAAGTCTTTTTTCTATTGCTTGTTGGATATGCGTGTATGGGGGTGAGGGGAAGGACGTAGAGGTGTCTACGGATCTAAAGCCGAGCTGGGTTTCTGGCTGTCTAGGACTGGTGCAGACTACAGTAATGCCTGCTATGAGCGTGCAGATTCTGGAGTTGGTTCAAGGCTGGCCTTGGCTCCAGCATAAGCCCCTCACTGCCCCAAAAGCATACAGGTCAGCAGCCAGGACCCATTCCCTGAATCTTTCCCAATATGTCCAGAACCCAGCTGACGAACTCCTTCCAGGAAGTGGGACTTGCTGAGAAACATAACCCGTCCGGACCTGGTGGCCCCGCCCATCCCTCCTCCTTCTTACTTTCCACCAGGAGACCCTCGGAATCATTCTCGTGGTAGTTTCTGAGTCGCACCCACTAACCGTGTCTCACAGCTTTGCCATCTTCAGTCATTGCTCCGGAGGGCGGCCTGTCCGCTCAGTGCCATCACTCAGCTCCTCCTGGCTGCCGGCTGCGGAGCTGACCTCCCGCCCCACCTCCCAGTCGAATACTGTGACGGGAACTTCTGGACCCCTGTTCCCTCTCCTTTGATGGGATTGTTCAGATAGCACAATGTTAGTGTAATGCCTGGTACCAATTGGGTGTCATCGCTTCTTAGTATTAAAAAAAAAAAAAAGTGACTGGGAGTTGGACATAGGTTGGTTAAAATCCTGATTATTTAACCTCTGAGAGTTTTAGCCTAACAGTCTGTAAAACTGTATTTTAAGAATAGTACCTGTGGCTCAGGATTATCAGAAGGACCGAATAACATTAAATCAATGTGAAATGTCCTTAAAAGAGGCACAGAATGGATTCTCAATAAATACTACTGTACTTTCCTTACCAAATAAGAACCTTCCCAGAAGTGTGTCTCTTGTCCATCCTCTGCAGGGGTCCTTGCCCAGAGGCGGAATCAGGGTTTCTGAAGTGATGGAGATAATCATCCCAATGCTTTGAACGCCAGCCCTCTTAATCCCCGACACCTGAGACTATGGATACTGTGATCCCTATTTACAGAGGTAGAAACGAGTACAATGAGGCACAATGAGAGGGCAGGAGATGCTATGAAACAGTTGATGGATGAAGTCTTCAGGTGAATGTTCTATAACCGCTAAAAGCACCAAAGTGTCACCACCAGGAAAGGTTGTAAAGGACTTCATCTTTGCACAGAGCTAGTATTTAGGAAGCCGTGAGAGATGTGACAAACGTACTATTTGTCTACATAACTGCAAAGCATTTTGCAAATTTTAGGACATGCCACAAACAAGAAAGGGAATGTGGAAAAAGCAGTGAGTACAAAGCATAGACGCTGACATGTAGTAGGTGCTTACTAAACACTTCCAGGATCTGGAACTAATATTCAGTGTACACACAACATCCTATATATACCAGCTATTTATAACTAGTCTCTTTCCTCAGTGATCAGTGCCCAGTTACTATGTTGAATGTCACAACAGCTGAATAACTGAAAAGCTATATAGAAATATTTATTTCTGTACATAAAATCTGATGTGAACTTGAGCCTTTTAAAATTTCAACTTCTAATTACGAGAAATCAAAAAATGTTCAAGTTCACGTTCCTTGGACTTGAAGTTAGAAATTTGAACTTCCAACCGTAGCATCTACATAATCAATAAAAAGCCACAATTTGGCTTTGTAAATTTCCCTGGACTGTTTCTGGTTAGCCATCTGTAAAGGTGGAAGCAATACTACTTATTGCCGTCCAGTTAATGCTGCTTTGCAAACTCAGTCGGCCTTGCCTGAAAGGACTTGAAGTGTGTCACAACCGAATAATGCAATTTGTCAATCTGCAATGAGTGCTTTTTTTTTAGGGTGGGATTTATTGCAAATAAAACTATCATTTACAGAAGCATTTCTCAAGACGTTGAATGTGGAAACGAAGGAAAACGCTCAGGAGGCCAATGCCCTGCATCTGTCTTGGGTCCATCTGTGGTTTCTCTGCCTTCCGTGTGGGCTTCCTATGGCTCTCCCATAGCACCTTAAACAGAGAAGAGACAGAGTGGGAGGGCAGCTCACAGCGATCTTCACAGCTACATGATAAGAGTTCTGGCTACAAGTTCACTGGAGAAATGAAATCCGAGCAGCTTTTTAGGGTTTAGAAGCGATATGTGGCATCCTGGTGCCTCATTCAGATTCTTACAAAGGAAAGAAAGAGCGCTTCTAGATTTTATCTTTCTAAAGCTTTTTGTCTAACAGTAAGTATTTTCGGCATAGAGGAACAACTTTTTGAACCTCCCTGATGCCGTCTAGTACAGAAAATGACAACCACTTCAACTGTGTTTAAAAAGCTCTGAGTAGCTGATCCTAGTACTGAATAATGTTACTCATATCCTCAGAGTCTGATTGACACTAAAAATAATAAATTAGAACAGAAAATGATTTTAAGAGATCTTTAGGTCAATGGGCAGGCTAAGCGTAACACCCTCCATTACATTTGCCAATGAGTTCGATATGTTTCGGATCCGAACCAGGAAGCGAGGACTGTGCTCTGATTTCACGACTTTTATCTTCAATCATCCATTTCTCAAACATGTAAAATTAATTTGCCCGCTTAAAAATTCAGGCAATGAAAAGTGAAGAAGTGACCACTCTCAATATAAACATTATTGTGAGCAGCATATTACACAGATGGACGTGAAACAATAGATTAAAAACCATCATTACCCACGATGTAGCACCTGAGACATCTATTTCCTAGTAAATTTATAAATTCAGAATCAATAGCTTTATCTGCTGAATCATTGGGATTCGCTTGGGAAATAATTTTCAAAATGTTGCTCTCAGAACTGCCACATACAACACAATAAAACTATAAGTTTGCTTTAACTCATTAGCAAACCAAAATTAATTTCTGAAATTATTTACAAAGCACTTGAATGGTTATATGGGTACCATAATTACTGGGGGTGTTGTTTGTTTTTGTTTTGGGGGTTATTGTTTTGTTTTGTTTTTATTTCAGTGAATCATAGATAAATTTGTTCTTTGGGTTTGGGAGAAGAGGGAAATAAAGTTCAGAAAAAGAAGTTTAAAATATTCCTCCTTTTCATTTTAAGCAATGTCTATGAATCACTGAGGATGATTTTTAATTTGGATTTATTCAATGAGCTCTCCTAATGCAATGATTTTCTCCATGGAAGTCCTTAACCACAGCGGCCATTTGCAGCTGATGATTTTTTTATATAAATAATTTATAAAGCCACTATACACTTATACTTTTACACTGGAAGAGAGAGAGGGAGGGAGAACAGAATTGCATCTTAAACTCTGTTTACAAATTTACCTTGGCAGGCCCTCTTACTGCCAATAGGAAACGATGTTGCATATTTAATTTACTCTTTTGTTACAATGGGGCTTAGGTTAGTTAATTTCAATTTTCGATTTCAAAAGCTATCAAATATGGCTCAGATGAGAAATCAATTTTTCTCAGCTGCCTCTGTTTTTGTGATGGGAGGTAGCTCACTGGCTGAAGGGGAGCCACGTGACAAGGCAAGAGATTAGTTCACCAGACCTCGTGTTGCTGCCACCTCAATTACTGCCTGCCGCTTGTAATTTAGCCTTATAACACCTAATTTCAAGACAGAACTCATATTTAATTCATGAAAGCTTCCACAAGAGTAATTGTGAAATAAATTGCCATAGAAGATATCCATTTGTGACTCATTTTAATTTTGTATGCTACTAGCATGCTATTTATTCTACTTGTTTAACACTTTAGCACAAACATTTTTTTTTTTTAAATATTGAACTTTATGCACTGATAGCTGCACACTTTGCACCATTTTCCCACATTACATCATCTCCTTCCCCGGGATTTCCTTTCACCAAACTTCCACCCAGCGGTATTTCCAAAGGTTGTTAAAATCGAGAACTTATAATCTCCTAATTATTGAATGTGTTGTTATGATCCGCACAGAACTTTAAAAGTAGCAACTGAAATCACAAATGACAGGGGATAAATGGTAGTTAGATGACAAAGATCACTCAAAGGGCCAAGAAATAAATAGAGTTTAATTTAAATAATATTTTAAACAAAGGCATTCATTAGACATATTGACATTTTCATTTCGACATCGGTACATACTTTAAAATTCTTGAAGCAAAACATATACATTTCCTGTGCACGCACACCATGTTGTCCTCTTTCTCCCTGTTGCCACGCCAACAAGGTGGGTGAGGCCTTCTCAACTGCCAAACTCAGCTGTCATCCCTTCACCCTAAAAGCCTTATAATTGCTTTTATTTGCATACGACAATTAGGCAGGATGGCTCACAGCGAGAAAAACCAACCTTTCTCTCCCCAAGTGCACACAACGCCAGCCTGTAATTTATAAAAGATACGCGCCATGTGGTGGAGCACTAAAATAGAGTGATGAGTCCTTTCATCTGATTGTAAGCCATTAACAAAAGAAAACATCCCCTTTCAGGCTATAAAAAATGCCTATCTGGTGTGAACCTGCAAAATCACAAAGTGCCCCCCTCCCCGCCTCCCCCCACATAGACCCTTCACATTCATTATCACATTGAACTCAAAAGGGACTATAGGAAAAGAGTTACATTTGGGTGTTTATGAGTAATGGGTGCAAATAAAATCCACACTGGGCTAAAACTGCATCCAGAGAGGTTGATGTTTTGTGGTAGATTTCTTTTTCTTCCTCTTCATCTCTCTCTCTTTCTTAAACCCTTGTTTTGCATCACATTGCATGTTGAAATGTCATATTAATATAGTCATTATTACCCTTTTTCTGCAGGGAAAGCTTGACAGGATTTTCCAATCAGCATTCAGGTCTGTGAAAGCTCAAGTCGGGAGGAATGTGGATGGTTTAAATCATCCTCCGTTTCGGTTTTCAAAAGGTCTTCAAAAATTAGTGTCTAGTGTAAAAGGTCAAAACATGGTTGGGGATCATTTCAGTGATTTATTGTTATCATTTTTTCTTGTGACTTTAATTCTAATTATTAAGATATTTTAATTTGGTTCTTCCATGCTGCTTTGAATCTGATAAAATTTTAAACAGATTTTTAAGCTATATTTTAAGTAACCAATTAGGCAATAGGGTTTTTCCAAGCTTTCCTTGGTACGTGTCATTACAGACCTTTACTCCACAGAATAAGTAGCAAATTTGAACTTCATTTTCGCTCGATTGTCCCAGCTTTAAAACTATTATCCAGTACGCTAAAATTGTGACCTCTTTCCTTCTCTCAGAATCTTTTAAATAGCAGTCAACAGTCCATTTTCATTCACCATTTACTGAATAAATATTGATCATATAGGCAATTTGGGCCCAGGATCTGTAAATGGATATAAATAATCACAAATCATACACCCATGTGTCCATTCCTGTTTTTTTCTTTTTTTAGAGGGAACTGAAATTACAAGGCCATCTTGAAATATTTTATCAGGTTATCCTGTAACCCAGGTTTTTTTCAAACATGCACAAGTAAATTATGATGAAATTGTTGTTAAAGCAACAAAGTATAAAAGTAAGGAAAAAAACGCAGGAATTGCTTCAGAAAACAGCAATGAAATTAAAACTATAGCATTGACTATCCAGTCAATAAAAGTCAAATTATTTCAGAAAACTGTGAAAATAAGGGTAAAAACGACGTTAAGAGACACACTGCAAATTCACAAGAAGAGGAAAAAAAAACATGCACAGCAATTCACTCCCCCAAAATTTTTTAATGCCAATAAATATGTGAAAAAATGCTGTAGAACACCAATAAAGAAAGAATTGGAAGTTTTAGAAAACATCTATTCTGACTTTTCACATATTAAAATTTATAGATGAAAACACTGCTGATGCCGAGTTGGCATAGAAGTAGAGTGACAGAATCATAAATGCACAACGTGCTGACATGAACAGTGTTCCTACTTTTCTAGAACAAGGTCCAATGACAATTTAAATGTGCGTGCTATTCCATTCCAGTATTCTGCTTTTAAATTTTATCCTAATAACCAGAGAAGAACGAACAGACCTGTTCGAGAATGTTTTTGCGTGATATTTGCTACTTTGTCAATACCAAAATTTTAAAATCATTTTAGTGTGTGTAGGTTGCAAATTTAAAACAAATTTAACAGATGTTAAATAATTGATACAATACCTCTATGGTGGAGTATCATACAACCAGAACGAAAAGATCAAAATCAAAAGGAAGATAATATTCAAAAGAGAGGAGAACTAGAAAGGGGGTAAAGAAGGAAGGGAAAAAGGAAAGAAAGAGGAAAGGGAAAAAAACGGAAAAATATAAATAAACCCGCTGTAAATAGGAAAGAGGGAAGCAGAAGGGAGCGGTGGGGAAGAGGGGAGAAAACCAATATACATCATGTACAGGTACAAAATAACGATGATGTATTGGTATACAATGTACCAATACATGCTCTTAGTAAAAAATTTAAAAATTAAAAGAAATTTTTAAAAAAAGAAAAGATCAAGATCTATACAGAGCTTTTTGTTTTATATGAGTATCTGTTATCTATTCATTCCCACATTTATGTATGTGTATTTATGTACATGTAGACATAAAAAAAGAAATAGTATATAATAAGGTATTCCATTTATGTAAGTATACATTTATAGATATACATATATTTATATAAGGCAAACATACATATGTATGTAGATATGCATACACACACATACACACACACATGCATAGACACACATACACGCAGAGTTGACTATATACCACAGTCTATTAAGAGCACCACTGAAGTGAGGTAAGTAGAACTTATGGGAGAAGTATAAATTTCTATGTGCTGTTTTAATTCACAACAAGCACAATTTTGAGACAGCAGTAGCAGCCATGTGCAGCCTTTCTGTAAAGAGCAGTTCGTTGTTTAGAGCAATCTGCATCGAAACTTTCTCAGCATCCGTGTTTCACTTCCCGTTAATTCCTTCTAGAACCACTAAGCGTTTCTCCCCGGCACCCCCACCCCCAGCCCTAGCTCCAGATTGCCGTCCCCTTTTTACCTGCTACGGTTAGAGCATCAAAACTCTCATTTTAGTGGAATTAGTATGCTAAAGATTCAACCCCCCAAAGGGTAAGGTGGTACAGTAAGGACCTAGAAAATCGATACTCTCTGCCAGGGTTATCGATGTTAATGCAGAGGTAAGGAAAGGTAAGATACCCTCTTGTAGTAGAGAAGAGTTTCCTCTTAGGAAGAGAAAATAGGCAAGCCCAAGCAATAGCAGCTTGCTGTAAAAGTTTGGCTCTACTTCCATCCTAAGCTGTAACAAATCTTATTTGCTCTTAGTTTCCAGCACGGTTGTAGTAAGGGCTAAGGATCTAGTCGCTGAATCTACGGGATGAAATGGAAAGCGCTACGGTCAAGCAAGAAACTTCACTGCACTCTTCATCTGCTCCTGCTAGACTAGAATCGTCTGAGTTCGATACCCGGCACTAAAAAAAAAAAAAAAAGTTAAAAAAAAAAATAGACTAGAATCGTGGGTAGTCTGGAAGAATTGAACTACAAGTTATCCCTCATTGGCAAAGTGAAGGAGGAAACAACTTTTTTTCTGGGTAACTCAGCATTTAAGTACTCAGCCTTTTCCAAAAAGATACAAGGACAATTCTAACAAATTTATTTCACAAAAGCTTTGATTGCATTTTGCAGGACTTAAATAATTTCTTTATTCTTTATATCGGTTTGCTAGTTAATGTCTTCTCTGAAACCACAAAACTTTAGAATCTAAAATTAACAGAATTCATTAATAGTTGCAAATTCAATCCAATTGGAAACATGGAAATGAAAATTTCACCAATATTAATGCTTGAAAAATATTCTGCATTTTGTTAACACACATATTTTACACAAATATAATTTCTTAAAGAAACCTAATAGCCTGATTGATTAAAAATGTTTGTGGCTTTTAAGATCTTCCCTTTCCAATAGAAAAGATCAATTTCTCTGTCCTCTGAATTTTGTAGGATGCACAGAATTTGGAAATTTATTGTAAAGATGGGATCAGAGGAAAAGTCTTTTGAGGACTCTAGTGTATAGCATAAACACATTCATTAAAGGGAAACAAATATGAAAAAGTGAAAACAAAATATATCCCAGGAAATTTTCTAAGATTATTCCTAGCTCATAACCTGGCAATTCAGTAGATTTATACCACTTCGGCCCAAATTGCTCCATTGAAAAAATAATCCCACACTGTAAGGAAAGTGCTGTAATGTTGTGGTTTTATGACACAACTCAGAAGTGATGCAAATGGTCTCTTGGAAATATAAGAAGACACAAAATGAACAGATTTTGGGTCCACTTGGAGAAAAAAAGGACATCTTTATCTGCATTCCATATAAATTAGTGTCTTTTTAAAAATAGAGACTTTTTTAAATTATGACTATTATTTTAAGAAACAGCATAAATTTTGTAATTTTCCCTAACACACGAGTACATCAATTTTGAGATGAAAATACAAAGGGGTGGTATCAAGAGAATAAGGCTTGTTGGGGCAGCTGGATTTCATCTATTGTCTGCTTCTTCCAAGCTGCCTTTCATTTGTGTCTGGGGCACCACAAGGTGGGACTAGTAACTCAGTGAATGTTGACTACCTTGGAAACCTAACAACCAGCCGGAGCTGTGTGTGGCCATTTCGCCTTATTAGTTGTCCCATTTCTAGAACAGGTGGACAAAATTTATCCCACGACCGTGAGTGTGTAATTATGAGGAACCATTATGCATTATTATTTTTTCATTATTACTCTGGTTCAAATCCGACCATATCAACATAAAAACAGTTTATTCTTCTTTCTCCAAGATATGTACTCATTATCTGATGCCATTTCTGCTGCAGTATTTGTTGAGAGAATGCTCAATTTAAATCATGATTCCCCTGGAAAGGCTGTCCTGGCTGAATGTTGTACCTTTCGGTTGTAGTCTCTTTACAGAGCTTTCTTCTTATCTCTTTTTTATTTTCTCCCCACGGCTGTAATAAAAAGGAATCCATGGCTAAGAACCGTGTGCTCAGCGAATATTCGTGAGACATTAATAATAAATTTGGAGATGGGCGAGCAGGTGCCAGTTTCTGCTCCTTTTTTGTACCTCGGCGCCTGGTCGATGATCTGCACAGTGGACTCTGACACTTTTAGGGAACAAAGTATCTCCAGCACTATCTCTCTGCCGTCAATTCGAGCCTCATCTGAGAACTCCTGAAATGAAGCTGTCACTCAGGGCTGCTTGGGGACCTGTCACCACAACACTGAGCCTTTTCATTTTGATGGGTCAGCCCGCAATCCCCTTGAAAGAGAAGTCCGTGCCACTGTGGTTTCTCTTTCCACAGGAATTCTGAATTCTAATGAAACTCCAAATCGCTCAATAAAGGCAGGGGCACGAGGAAGTAATCCAACGCAAATCGGAGTGAAATTTGTATTTTATCTTTTTTTTCCCAGCCCATTATTCTAATCGCTTAGGTGGTTCACAAAGGGTTGTTTCGCAGGGCAGGCGCGAGAGGAATGAGGTGTCCTTTGTCCTGATGCTACACTGAGATTAGGTAGCAGCTCTCTGAAAATGAAAGGCCGCGGCTCAAATTTCCTTGGGTAAATATCCATCCACCTATTGTAGTTTCCACCTACAGGGCTACACGTAGATTTCTAATGTATGCTGGGCTAGGAGAGAAGAGAGGAATTCGAATTAACAGGAGTGTGTGTGTATGTGTGCGTGTGTGTGTGTATTCTTGTGTGTCCATGAAACTGCCTTTTAAAACCCTGATGTGAACTTTTGCCATAAAATGAAAAAATAGTATTGTTACTCTCTACTTTATGGTCGGAAAACAGGCCTGCCTGCCATAGATCATCTGGACTTAGACAAATTAATATTTTCATTATGTTCTTTCCACAGAGTTCACTTTTTGAAAATGCTTAAATTCGTGTGTTTTTTTTTGAAAGGAAAATAATTAATAAGACTTTTGTGGAAGAGGCATGAATATGATCATCTGCTAAAAGATATTTTAACATATTCACATAGTATACGTTAGGATTATATGCGTTAATTCACAGAAAAAGGCAATTCCCTCAGAATTTCACTTGCATATGCTTTATTCCTTTCTCAGAATATTTACAGAGAAGACATATTGTCTTCCTAGCTAATTTAGAAAGAGAGAGAGTAAAAATATATGTAGATACTGTACATAGATAAACAGACACAGATATATAGGTATACAAGATCTACCTGTTGCTAGAGTTGACTTTATGGCTTTACACAAGCTGAATCCCTGTTAATCTTTGTTTTTAGTTATTTTACCTTCATGAAGAGCTACCAAACAATATTTAAAATACGTTGCCATGCTATGGGAACCTTTACTACCCTATAATCATACCTGCATTATTTAATAACAACGAGCCACCAATTCATATTGTCTCTTTCTGTTATGACATATCACCCTAAATATGTCAGCTCCTGTCCTTTAACTGTCCAAGGAACATCTGTTACAACTGCAGGTGCTTCGGTGTCCAGACGCTAGCAGTTATTTTTCTCCCCAGTTGATACAGAAAATGCAACAGACCATTGCATATAAAACAATCCCTCTTCACCCAGCCTGGCTGTTTGCAGTGTGTATCAAGAGAAATATTGAAAGAAAACAGTAACAACAGAGCATACACACACACACACACACACACACACACAATTGCGATTTCTATAGTGGTTTCCACTTGGTGCCTTTTATTCTTTATATATATACTACTAGGAAACAGTGAGATAGTCTTTAGGAAAAAGTAATCTACCCTAGAAGGGAAGTAGGAAGAGAATGAGAGTAGAAAGAAAGAAAAAGGGAATTATGAGTGTTAGCTTCCTTTACTTAGCCTTTCTTAGGCTAAACTATGAAAATGTTACAAGGAACTATAAATCCAGAGCATCTGAAATGTAAATTTCCATTTGAGACCAGATCGATGTATAGCACAGAGCTAGCATGCATAGTGTATCCTTTACTTATCTTTTTATACTTAATGATTTCTCCTTTCAGACTTTTTTCTAAGACTGTTGAATGAAAACATATATTCTCCCTCACACAAATAACACACAGTTTCTTTTGTCTTGATTCAGTCCAAATCACATATCAACTACACACACACACACTACACACACACTGAGGCTTGGAGATAACGTTAAAATTAAACTCTATGGAGCTTTCAAAACTATCAAAACAATCTATATTTTCCTTTCTGAAACTGCAGAAGCCACTAACATTGCCGGAGGCTTTAGTGTGTATTATTTTGTGCTATTTTCTAAATACAAAGTATAAGGAGCCAGTGGGGAAGTCTGTGCTAGATTTTAGTTATTTTATTTGTTGCGCCTCAAAGACAGACTGAGAATGTCAATGTTCTTCAATCCCCTTTAAAATTTCACTTTGCTCATTAGAGAGAAGTGTAAACTGTTTTCCTTTATTTTAAGAATACAGTGGTCTGAGCGCTAAATAGCAAAATGTAAACTGTAATGGCTACTTAGTCATTGCTAACACTTAGCCTACCTAATTTCACTCTTAGGTAGTCATGCTTCTTTAGTATTAATGTAAGGTGGCCCATCTATTTTATTCTTATTTCCGCCACCTAGGTAAAATATAGAAAACCCCTACACTCTGACACAAGCTTTAAAAAAAAGTTTACTTGAAACACTGACTAATTACACGTGTGTTTGAGTGTATAAAAGAATGTGTCAGCAACTCAATCTCTAGCACTGCTTGAGAAGAGTAATCATCTTCCTCCTGACAATGCAGAGAGATATTGCCAGTTACCAAGGCAGTTCTTAATACGATATTCACAAAAACAAACCATGGAAAACATGCAACTGTGTTTGTGTCCAGCTTGGGTAATTCCTCAAGTCGATATTTTAATGGAAAGATGCCTTCACTACTCAGATACAGACTTAGCCTAAAAATAGACTTTAACAGGAAATGATTGGATTTAACAAATCCACTTGCTCCAGGTTGTTTATATTTACTCACAGGTTAGAAATCACTTGTTTTTCTCTTCCCTAGTAGTAGATCTTGTTATACCAGTTCAGCTGGGTCTCCAGGTCAGCTTTTTAGCCAGGAAGTCCAAGTCTGTGATTGAGTACCATGCATATTGGTGTAAATCATCTTACTCCACAGAAGCAACTTCTGGGATTTAGGAAATGCCTTATGCAATGAACTTATTGAGGCAGAAATACACCTTCACACACCTGGGGAAAGTAGAGCCTGTACGGCTTGCAAAATTGTCAAAGTAGCTTTTCCGTAGGAAAATGTGCACTAAAGTTTCTGACAGTGTTACATCATGTGATTAAAGAGGTTCATTTTCTCTACTTCCTGTCTCACCAGCACACATCGTCTTCCTTAACTGTCTCCCCAATCCATCTCTCTTTGGCAAATCAGTCAAAATTCCTCTGCAGTTTGACTGAGTGATCCAACAGAAGGCTAGAATTGCAAACAACCCAACAATGAACTCCATTTGTTCATCGCATGACATACACTTCAGCAGGCGAAGAGTCTGTGGGGATATTCTGCCCCACACATTCTAAAGGACCAACAGGCTGAATGCTAGGCCTCTGCTTCTTTACTCAGGAAATCCAACAGACACACCCATCCCCTTCACAAGGGGACCCTACTAAGAAGAAATGAGAAAGAGCTAGGAAGTCATTCGAAGCTGGAGGCAGAAGATGCCATGTAAGTAAACAGTAATTTTATTAATTACTTTGAAATAGAAAATGTTGAGTTTAAATCAGTGCTACTTTCTTCTGAGTAAACACTAAATACAACATCCAAAGCAATGTGGTTAAAATTAACTTGCAGTTGCTTTTCAAGCTGGCGAGATACAATTAAAAACGGGGGATATTGCCAAATCTTATTTTCTGCTTTCTTTCTTGTGAATAATATCTGTACATTCAGGTCTTCATTATACATCTCAGTGGCAAAGGATCCCCATCGCATCTGCCTATTCATGATTTTTATCAATGGAAAAAAATTATTAAATCCTCATACAACGTTAGCAACACGATAACACATACTTGGGCTGCTGCAGCAACCAGAAACACGACTGCCATCCCTTCGCTCCCCTCTCTCCCTCCCTCCAGCTCTAATTGCGCGTGCACATGTAGGTGTGTGTGAGCTTCTCGCATTCAGGCTCTAGTGGGCAATATGGCTGTCATTGACTGCTCACAGGATGCCAGGCAGCACTGAATGGGTTAATTGGCATTTTAAAAAGGTAATTGTAAAGTGTAACTGGCAGGGTTATCACCAGAATTGGGAGGTGGAATGTAGGTCTCCCACCCACTGGAGACTCTCACATCTTGAAGAGCAGACTGAAGACAAAAGCGATGCTATTGCTGTTTCTTGATTTTCCCTTTCAGCTGCAACTGCTAACCCCCAATGCTTGCTTTTGAATTCACTGCATCACGACGGTAGTTACAGGAGGGTGGCGCCTGCTCTGTCCTGACTGCAGAATTGCCTTGGGACTTGATTGTAGCATAAATATGCAGCAAATCATTACATGCGTGGGATGTTTTAAGGGTGTATAATGTATATATACAGAGTTTGTTTGAGAAAGAATTACAAAACGGCCGGGGTCCCAAAGAGACCAATACACTCTAACACATTTCTGTGACTTTTAGTTCCCAGAAACAACAATTTTAAAATGGGCTTTTAAACAGGTAACTGTAACACATAAACATGCCATTTACCTGCTGCAAGTGTCTGCTACTGGCACCCGACCTATCTCCTTGGTTTAACTTTGAAAAGAAAGTGTTTTGTGCAGCCACTGTGTCTCCTTTCTTATACTGGAGTGAAATTAAAGAAAAGGAAGGGGAACTATTAAAGGGGGAGTTAGAAAGGGTATAGCAAACTAAAGGGGCCAACGCTGCCTTGCCTGTACGAGGATTGCATGTGCATTGTCCAGATTTACACACCCACACACAAGTATGCACAGACACACTCGGCCAGGAACTCTCGAAGTGTAAGGGACTTGTCACCTTTCTACACCTTGCCGTTGCCCGCACACTGCTATAAACATCATAGGTGCTCAAGAAATAACATCAAGGCCAGGCATGGTGTGCACGCCTGTAATCCCAACACTGTGGGAGGCTGAGGCAGGAGGATCGCAAGTTGAAGCCCAGCCCGGACAACTTGGCAAGAGCCTCTCTGAAAATTAAAAAAAAAAATTAAAAATAAAAAAAATAAATAAAAAGGGCTGGGAATGTAGCTCAGGGCAAAGGTTTTGGGCTCAATCTCCAGTACTGAAGGAAAAAAAAGGCTGAATTCAACGACTGAAATGGAACAGAAATAGAAAAGAATTGTGGATATTAGATAAAATAGTAAGAACTCATGAACTCTGGTCACGGCAGAATACATCAAGGATGGCTTGGGAAAAAATACCATAATCCAACTCAACAGGAAGAGTATTAAGTTATATAGGAATATATAGTAAGAATACATTTTTCTATGCAGTAGTCTTCAGTCTGTGGCCCTGTTTTCCCTTCCTGTGGAAGAAGGGGTCACTATAAAGATAAATCAGAAGCGTGATGGGTCGTTGCTCTATGAAGAGATGACATCAGCTCCCACTGCCCCGCCCCTCTCACTCAGCGCGCTCACTTCTCCCCCCGCCCCCCAGCGCATGGCCCAGTTCCAAGTCTCCTGGCTGACTGGGGCTTTCAGCGTTCCCACAACAAGAAAGCCAGAGTCCTGGCAGATCGTGAGCACGGCCCAGGGCTCCGTCAGTGCCTCCGGGGTCCGGGCACTACCACACGCTCACACAAGCGCGTGCGCACACACACATCCCCCCCAAGCGCACATGCATAAGCACAAATGTACCATCCTGCTGAGAAGCTCTGAATTGGCTTTCCCTTCCTGCCGCAGCCTGCCGCAGCCCAGGACTCCAGCCCAGCTCCTGCCTTCTGGGCTGCAGGCAGCTTCCGTCTTAGGGGAAACAAAGTAGGGGGGATTGCAAAGGATCAATACCTCTTCTGGTGCAAACAGAAGGGGGAACAGAACTGTATTCATTTTGGGCTATGAAAACTGCTCCTTTTTACCTCACCTCCTAGCTATTTATAAAAGAAATCTCAATTAATACTCAATTAGTATAATTAGCACCAATTTGCTGTGACTTTAATATCCTGGGATAAATTCATTTAATCTAGTTCATATCCATAGCCAATATTACAACAATAAACAATTGCGTGCTTTTTTTTTTTTTTTTTTGGTACTGGCATAAGATGTAGCCGTCCACTATTCTTAAGGGAAATTCACTGATGAGTGCCGCCTTGCGTCCCTCTATCAGGTATGAGTTTAAATGGCTTCCAGTGGAACTCTGCTACTCTGCTGTCAGGATCCTGAACACGTGGACTAGTGCTTCCCCTTTGCCTTCTGCATCTTTTACTTACTTGTGCCCAGGCCTAATGCAGTATAATTGAAACAATTTTATTGTCTGGAGCTATTCATTCTAATGTTTCAATGACAGAAAATACTGGTCAATTTGACAAGTTAATATGATTTCAGTGGTCATTTGAACTCCTTTAAGCCATTGGGTGCTAAAATTGCTTGTCACCTCCCTTCACCTGAGAACAGAATCCAACCAGTCTGTGAGGTTGGTGGGGAGGAGGTGGAAAGCAGACAAAGTTTTTCACTGAAAAACAGCTCTGTCAGAAGTAATTGCAACTTTGGATAATTGACAAGACACTGCCCTGTTTTTCAATGGTGAGAGCTCCCTCTCAAAAGCAACACTGTGTGTTGTTTACCACATCATTAAAAGCTCCCAAACATTGTGCCTTGTCTTCTTTGGCACAGAACTTGCAGTCTCACTGCTACCTGTTAGGATATATGAGACACGATTCTGAAAAATATTTAGTCACAAAGACTCGAACAAAGTGAACCATTATTCAGGGCAGCATTTGAGGGTCCTTCTTTAATGTTAACCAGACCTGTGTTTCTCTGCAGCCACCAACAATGCTGGTTGTGAACGTCTGACCATCCAGTACAATGACACACAAGATTTCAGCAGCAACTATTTTGCAGGCCGGCTTAAAAAAAAAAAAAATGGAATTATCTTTGTCTGCATTCTTTGCACCATTCCTGGGTTACCTTTAAACAAGATGCTTTAAGTAGAATGCGTTGAATATGTTTAGACGGCTGGGAATGTAGCTCAGTGGCAGAGCACTGGCCTAAGAGCATGAAGCCCTGGGTTCCAACCCCAGCACTGCAAAAAATAAATAAATAAGTAATTTACGTACAATGAAAAATCTACTTTTTTTTTCCAATTAAATAGCTTCCGGTTTTACTTGGCCTAGAGTTCAGATTGCATTATGAGACCTGATGTCATTCTTTTCCTGTATGATTCTAAGGAAATCTTAAATTGTAATGACTTCAGTTAGGCCCCGGACCCTGTATGTTGGCCTCTTCCACGGACAAAAGATTTTTCTATAACTTCAGGCCTGATTTCCTCTTTAAAATATTTGATTTGTTCTTGGAGAGTTGGATTTAACTTTGCTTCCTTGGTTAGCTGGTACCCTTCAGTCCTCCAGAGTCTGGTTCTATAGTATGGTAAGACCATGAACAAGTCCACCCACCTCTAACATCCACATTTCGAGTGTAGAACCCCATGCCGGCCAAGTCAGCAATCTGTTTTTGATCTCCTCACTTCAGATTTTAAGTATTTATATTCCTTAAGACTGTACCATATTTCACAGGATCAACACATATCTTTTTGCCCAGTTAGGACAAAAGTATGTAAATGAGCTGTGACAAGTATGATATTCAACTAGAAAAGTCAAAGAAGTGCTTGGAATTCTTGAAAAGCTTTTCCTATCTGTACCTTTGATGATGTGAAAAGATCAGATCCAAATCACATTGGTACAAAGAAGTAGAATAAATTTATAATTTCCCCCCACCCGCTCCAAACAGCTGCAAAGTGGTCTGTGGGGGAATGGGGCAATGCTTTAGACTATCTATCGAAGACTCTTATTATTTGGACCACAATGTTATCTTCACCGGGATAGAGGCTAATGTTTTCCCCTTTAACATCTCTTGCTTTCTCTTGCTGTTCAGACTTTCAACAGGAGAGTACAAGTGCCAAAAAGTGTTCCTCAGAACAGAAGGTGGTCTAATTATTAAAAGCAATGGCCTTCCTGACTGTGATGATGTGTCTATTTGTGTATAAAATTCCACAACTGTGAAGGGCCTCATGTACTGCAGAAAGGAAAGAGGGGGAAAAGTCAAAGTACTGGAAGAGAAGACAGAATACATAGTTGTAGAGCCCCCAGAATTCTTGACCAAGGAAGAAGTGAATCCCAGGTCTATCTACATCAAAAGAAAGCTTTATCCTACACTATCCTCAGCCTTTGCTGTGAAATTTTACCCCTAGACTCAGAGTAATCAAAAGTCACAGAAGTAGGAAGAAAAAAAAAAAAAATAGGCTATCCCTTTAAAATTAGATCATCACTTTGTATTAATATGCAGAATGAGTTGTCAATTGACCAAGCAACAAATGTACTTCCTCATATCCTCATTTTCACTTCTATCTATGAATATTTTAAAACCCTAATGTGCGCTTGGCCATTTGGGTTTTAAGCGAAGACTTATCACAGTGTAAAACCCTTCATTTTTATCCCTTTGCTGAGGGCTTCTTTTTCCCTTTTCCAGGGTGTCATTAAAAATCTGATGCCAAGAGCCAGGACTTGGCAAGGTTTGCAATATAATTTGCAATCTGCAGCGTTTGCTGGCTAGCCCCCACACCCTCCCCCCCTTTTTTCCCCTTACCAGCCTGCCTGCTAGAGTCAATAGGGGGCATCGCTCATCTGTCTAAAAGAAAAATAGCAGCATACTAATTAGAATTCTATTTGCCAGAAGCCTCGGAGTTGCTGTGCTTATAGATTTCAAGCTTCTTTTGTTTGAATTAAATTGCCAACTTTTTTTTTTCCTTCCTTCTTTGCAGTAGCAGTAGGGAGAGCGGGTGCCTTATTTGATTGAAGGGGTGGGGGGGCAGGTTGAACTGGCGGGAAGAATCTTCGCTATGGAAATACAGAGGAAATGTCAGGGTTGTGTTTTAAAATGCCTGGTATGCTTTTCAGGGGCTGACTCCTGTCTTTCGCAGAGTTGTTTTGGGGGAACTGGCAGGGAAGGTGGGGAGTTCAAAGGGCAGAGGCTAGCAGACTGACGGTAAGATTCTGGGGGAGCTCGCCCCACACAAAGCCAGATGGTTTGTGCTCGGGTAAAACCCTTGGGCTGAGATCACAAAGCTGCTTCATAATGGAACACACAGGCTCTCTTGCTCTGTTAGGGATTTCTCTTCTGGGGATTCAGCCCACAAGATCAAGATGTAAAGAAAGACCCATGTTTAATATTAACCTGTTTTATGACCTCGAATAACGTCTTCACGCATCTCTTCTCAAAATGTTAAGATTTACCCTCAAGAATTTTGAAACCAGTGTCTGCGGTCAATTTCAGAACATCAGAGAATTGGGGCTCCCTAAAAAGTCCCAGCATGTTTGGCGGAAGGGCACAGAATGATTCAGCAGATTCCCATTGTCAAGTGTAGCCTCTGAAATCCCAGGTATCCCCGAATCCCATAAAGCCCTGAACGAACCAAATGGGAGACTCGTCCTATGAATCCGACCTTGTAGAGACTTAGCAATTTGCCTCTGAACGAAGCTAAAGACTCACAGCAGCTCATTATTAAGTTAATTGTCCTTTGAAACCCAAGAAACAAGAAACTTAGACCCCATTGGATATTTAAGTACTTGGCAATGAAATTTACAGTCCAAATGTAATTGTCTACAAAATAATGAGATATTGTCTATATGAATGTGTAAAGACACAGTTATGTTAATATAATAAAGTTGGACTGACTCATACAACACAGAGATTGGGACTCCTACTTTTAAGTAATGTAAAGTACTTTGTTATAAAGCAAGAAATCTCATTTTTACACCACAGACATTCAGTCCAACCTAGAAGTGTACTGCTTTAATTCTCCAACAAAATACGTCTCTTCTTATCTATTTATGGAGTGTGAGAGTCTGCCAAAGTGCTAAAAACCCAAAAGAAATCTTCATGAATTAAAAAAAAAATGAACTATAACCTCTATCATTATAATTAATGCTTTCTTAGCTACCTAATGTGATTCTGTTTATTCATAGACTACCCCATTCAGGAGAGAAAGGTGAGAGATCTTATTCTGGAAGACTTTGTGAATTACAAAAATCTTGCTGAACAGAGTATCTGCATGGATTCACTGTGCTTAGAGATGTTAAGTAGCTCACTCCTTGGGACTGACATATTTTAATTGAATAGTTTTGGGGTCTGAGTCTTACCTAAGAAAACCTATTTTGTATGTGTCTCTCAAAAATCAAACATCTTAAAATGTTAATACTTAGAAATTATTATTTCCGGCACTTGAAATTGAAAGTTTTAGTTATGCATCTATCTCCTTCCTCTTCTATACACTTCTTTAAATTTCTTAATAGCACTCCAAAATGGAAAGCAAGATATTGATGCTTACAGTGTCATGTAAAGCCCGCGGCCAACTCCGTTCACTTCTATTTGAATTACTTTTCCAACTCGAAGCTTCTAATAATCTTGCCCTCCTTTATCTGTTCCTGTTATAAAAAGTGGCAGGAGGCAGAGTGGCAGAATGACCCACAAGATGGCACCTGTCACCAGGGGATTTTTCCTGCATTCTACAGGCCAAATTTGTTTGAACTGACTGTGGCCTCCGTCATATCCTCAATTTCTCTCCACTCTTGGCCCTACCTCTTAATCCCCTTTGCGCAGGCCAAGGCTGTTTACCTGACTCCTGGACCTTTTCCTTCAAGAAGCCAAAGTCAAACTTTAATTTGAAATCTAGGCTCAGACCTAAGCAGCAGCGATGGGGTGTGGGACGGTGGGCTGATGTTGCCACCTTCTTGTACACAGAGCCAGTGGTGGGAATGATTGCTTCAAGACCTGAATTTTCCTTTTGGCATTGTGCTGGCTCACAGAGACCTTAGGCTTAGAGGTGGAGCTGATTGCAGTACGAATGAAGCTGCAGGTCTGGGTGCGTTTTATTAAGGCAAATGCAGAAGAGACTGAAATCAAAGTGTCTTCAGAGTCCTCTGCTGCATTGCAGCCCTGGCTGGATTTAAACACCGTGCATTTCTGCATATTAAAGCCAAATGTTTAGTTCGCAAAGGCGTCAAACAACCTAATAAAGGGAAAAGATGATGTTGTTTGAAGAACCAACAGGTTTAAAAGATGAAAAAAAAGCAAAAACAAAACACTTATCATTCCAGACGAGAACACAAATCATTTTATATTTGGCAAATTAGATGGAGTCTCTGTTTCTCTGCCCCCCAAAACAATGTGATTTGGAGAGAATCTGAATATCAAGGAATTTATTAAGGAAATGATTAGATTTCAGTGTATTAAATCAGTCAGTGTGTGCAAAAAGACTGTAACTGGGCTGGCCAAAGGTTAGTTTTATTATCAGAACCATGAAATGTCTTTAAATGTTAAAGCCATTAGCTTATTAATATGAGGATGAGGGTGAATATTACTTTATCAATATTCTTTGCAATGAACTCAGTGCAAATAACAGAGAATTTTTGTCTCATGTTAATTAACTGGACCATTCAAAATAATTAAGAGCCAGACTGGAATAAGGAGAAGGGTGCAGGCAGCTGCTCGGGAGCGGGGGCTGCCACCCACCCGCCCTAGGCGGGAGCTGTGTGGTCGCATTCTGGTGGCGACCGGGAAGGTGACCACGTCTCCGGCCGCCGGCCTCGGCCTCTCTGCACACCAGCCTTGCCCAGTCAGAGAAGGCAACAGAGGAAGCCGGCCACCAGAGAGGCACAGTGACCCATTGTGTAGCAGGCCTCCGCCTCTCTCCTTAGTCCCCTCAGGCGGGGACTCTGCAACTGTCCATCACCCGTAGGCTGTTCCACTGAGTTCTCCCAGCATTTCAGAAATGGCGCTCAGAAGGGTCTTGCAGCATGGTAATTAAACTCATCTACAGCTGCCATAATGAAACAAATCCGAGAAATGCGTTGCACATCAAGGACAGCTAACGTTTGTGCTTTTTCATAATCCCCTTTTCCACCTAATCATTGTGGTTTCCCTGTTCTCCCATGTGAGCACCATTTCTGCTGCTTCTCTTAACTACCATCCTGCTCACTTGGGAGTCATTCTTCAGGTCAGTCAGTAAACGTTAATGCAACTCCAGTAAAAATTTACTCCTCACAATAGAAACGATGGGCCTATACAATAACACATGAAAAAAGGTCATTCATTATTTAGCTTTAAAAAGCAAAAGGAATGGGCTTTTATTTTCACATTGCACAAGTGCTATAAGGACATCCGTGAGTTGTATGTGTGTGTGTTTGTGCGTGTTGTTTGTGTGACGAAAATCCAGTGTCTCCTTGCTTTTCTGATTATTCTAGGCTTTCTTCATGGAAGGAATCAAAGCATAACTTTTTTTTTTTTTTTGCAGTGCTTAAATGAATGCTGTTGAAATCCTTCCTCCAGATTTGCCTCCTGCTTCCTTCCAGTGTTGACGCTGCTCATGTCCCAGCGGATGAGTCTTTTCTTCTCTGAAAGATAAAACCATTCAAGGAAGAGAAGGGGCAGAAGCCGAGAAAGGGGCAGGCAGGAGAGTCTGAGATCTTCACTGTGTGTGCATTTATCTGTCTCTAAGTTGGACTTGAATATAATTTGGTGAGACACTCTTCCCTTTTGAGCTGGGCACACAAACAAGCTCATGAAATCAAACAAGAGGGCAAGAGTTTATCTTCCCCCAACAAATATATCAAGAGAGAGTTTCTGGTGAGCTTACGAAACTGTCATGGAGGGACAAGGTGGAGATCAAATGTACTGTCGAGTAAGGAAACCAAGCACAAACTTCGCCCAGAGCTTGGAGACAATGATGTTCAAAGATTAACCCACCCTCTCAATTAACACCTCACACGAAAATCCCCGCGAGGTCATGGGATCTGTGCTTCAGTGTGGTCAATGAGCGCCGCCCGCCTCCATACAAACTGAGATCGAATGCAGAATTAACACCGGTCCCCAAGCCCTGGCTCACAGACACACGTCAGATTAAGCCCTTTGCACGGGGAAGATATGAAAAGCATTTCTAATTAGGGTCTGAGGTTACCGGTTAGAATGCAGTCGAGCAGTCTACCAACCATTCTTTTCCTTTTTTATAATTTTAATTAAACTCAGATACTATTTAATTCCTACCTGCATAGATTTAGTGCTACTTGAATGCAAACCTGATAAAGAATACTCCTGATCCCCACTTAGCTGCTGTGAGGACTTATTAAAGAGGGGCGACTGTCTCCAAGATCTTCTAGGACTCCCTCTGCAATAATTACTTTTCTATCAAAGAAAAGCATAATATTTTTCTGTAAATAGGTTTTTTTTTTCCCCTGTGAAACTTTGACTTCACTACTCTCTTGACAAAATTGTAATTATAACTTCACTGTAGGGGTTACTTTACCATCAGACTAGCCATTAGGATGCTTTTTCTTGCGTGCACCAAAGCTCTGCTTCTTCGTGGCCTACAGAAACTTGGGATAGACGCTAGAGAATTTTTCATACAAATGTATCACTAATTAGATATGGATGTGTTGCTTCTGTATTTAAAAATGCTATTGACCAGACCCTGTTTAAATTATTAGGAATTCCACAGTGTGCCTGAGTCCTTCTGCCTTTGGCTGATTAGTAATCCAGAGCTTTGGTACCAATTTTTAATATCTGCAGTGACCTTGGAAGCCTTAAACAACATCTTCAGCATACTAAAGCCTTGTTACTCCAGAGCACAGGCCTGAATAATTCAGGACCTGTGACAGCAGCTTTGGCCTTAGGAAGCCGCTCAGACAACTTTGGGATTCTAGAATCTATAATGCCCATTTTCCTTTCCACAGCCTTTATTTTTCTCTCCAATGATAGTTTCAATGGTCACTGCTTCAAAATTATTGCTGTAACATCTTGTCAAAATAACATCAATATCAAAACTTATCTAAGTTTCTATTTTAAGTAATTATAGGAGAACTATTGCACAAAACTGTATCACACAGGCCTAAAACTTCCCTCCCATTGGGCAGAAGTCAGAACTCATTCTCATGTTTGATTTTTTTAAAACATGATTTAGAGCATTTTAGAGGAGAGAAAATAACTCCAAAACAATGTGCTATCAGCAAACAATCTATTCGACATTTAAGGAAATAGATTCTGAATAAATTGGAAATGTAATTAAGGTTACAACTGATTGGATGCCAATCTGTATTTGGTTTTCATGGTTGTTGCTGCTGTTCACTTCTGCAGTACTGGGGATTGAACCCGGACCCTTGCACGTTCTAGACAAGTGCTCTACCACCGACCTATATCCAAAGCCTTGAGTGCCAATTTAAACACAAGCTTTAGAAAAGTTAGACTCCTGGAATCACCAAAGAGCTTAGGGACCATGAAATATAACATATTAAGCTACTAGGTTAAAGCTGTCTCTCTGTAAGTCTCCCTAGCTCTCTGACTCAATTGCTGGCAGTAACTCAGAAGTACCCAGAAAGGGCTGGCCCCTCAGGGAGTCAACTTACACGTGAGTACCACAGTGTCAGCAGGGATACATTAAGAGCTGCTCATGGGTGTGTTCCCCAAGTTGCTCCAGGTGTGCTGTGGAGGGCCAGTCATAGACCAAGCACCTTGTCCGCGATGTAGGTCTTGGAGTTGTAGATCAGGCACGCATTTGGGAACCATAAGTCTTGTCCTGCTCTATGTAACAAGCAGAAACTCTTTTCGTGGGACAAGTGAAAGTTTCTATGAATGTATACTACTGTCTTTACAGTGTCTCTTTCTTGTCCCCACTGCCCCATGTCTGAGTCCCTCTTGACCCACCTCCCTTCTATGAGTGTCTTTTATGTCTGTGACAACACATATTCTGCCAACGACGTTTTCTACTAAAACACAGACTATCTCTACATCATTGTCCACGGTTGGCGTTTCCTATAGAATACCTTCACATCTGTGCCCTGCTTACCTTTCAAGCCCTATCACTCATTCATCTCCATTCACCTAACCCTGGCAACACGTGCACACAAATTTAAGTACACGCTCAGTTTCCCTACCTCAGTCTTCTGAGGGTCAGCACCCCAATGTGATAAAGAACAAACCAGCATCCTCACCTCCTTTTCCTAGCTGGCTGACGGTAGGAAAGCTATTTAACCTCTCTGCACTTCAGTTTCCCCATCTGTGAAATGGAGACAAGCATCCCTACCTACTCACAGGGCTGGGGTGAGATAAAGCAGGTTTGTATATGTAAAGGGTTTAAGCCATGTCCGGCACAAAGTAAGTACTTTCTTGTTGCTGTTTTTTGAGTGTCTTGTTACTCGAGCCACTCTTCTCTTGTCTGGAAAGTCCTGTTCTCTGAAGACCCAGTGCTCCCGGAGACCCGTGTCTTCCCCAGGCTTGCCCCGCATACACTAGTTAGAATTCAGGAGCTCTTTCTAGCCTACAGATACCTGAGACACCCTGGCACTTATTATGGTTGTCTATGCAGGTCAGCCGGTTCCTGGCTGTACACCACAATCCTTAGTAGTTGCTCCAGATTCTGATCTGTGGGTGAAACTTTCTCAAGCTTCAGCTGAAGACACATCCTGTTCCTGGGATCTGTCAGACAGAACCAGACCATGAGCTCCTGGAGGGTAGCCCGCATCTGCTTCCTCTCTCCATTTCCCATAGCTCCAAGCATGGGGCTGTGAGCAGAGCAGATGCTTAGTAAATGTTTGTTAAATTAAATCTCAGGCAATTTGCTTCGATTTACTTAGAACTCCCTGGGTAAGTAATCAGTTCCTATACTATTCAATGAGTTTTTAATAGCATTTACATTGGACTCACTCTATAGGTTAATCAGAACCCAGCACTCCTAACTTCCTGGCTTTAGACTCAGCGATTGCAGACAAACACACCCAGGTCCGTGTTTCTGCTCATCTTAAGTGAGACTGAATCAGGGCAGCCCTAACTGTGCAAATGCTTCTCCCATTTGCAAAATGGACATAACAGAAAGACACCAGACATCCCCATCACATCAAAAATTTGATTTACATGGGACATCTTTCCAGTGAATGTCTACATTTTTAAAGTAAATTTATTATGTTTAGAATGCTCCATAACTTTGGAAAAATTAGGTAACATCAGTTTAGGATTTGTTGAAAAATTTCAAGGACTGAAAATTAGAAAGAAAAAAAGAACATAGAATTTAAGCCCAAAGATGTCCACGAGTATTTCTTACTTCTGCCGCTCTAGAACATTATCTCTGACATGAAAAAGAGTGAAATTTACTTTGAATTTCAACTCCTTTCTTGTTACTTCCTTTTTTCCTTTTGAACCTCTTTTAAGTGCCACAATAAGTCAAGTATAAAAAGAAGGAAGTTATTGGCATAAAGTTAACGATTACCAAAAATAAATAAAAATTTAAATGAAATATAAAGAAAGAAACTTAAACTAGAGATGGAAAAGATACTTGTCAAGGATCAAATCTTGCTGATAGGACCCTGACCATTCAGTGTATATATGGTGCTTTTTCCCAATTATTCAGCTGGAAATGATAGGTTTAGCTTTCCTTGATTGAAATGAATATTTGCTTGATTAGAATACCTTGACAAAACATAAAAATGGTACAAACAAAATGAATTCCTCCAAGTATAAGACCTGAGAATTAAAACTGACATTTGAGGTATAACTTTCGCAAAGGTCTTGCTTGTATTATCGCATTTAGTTCTCATACAACTTCTGAAATGAGGCCATTGTATGATAGACATTGAGATAATGCATATAAAACTGCATTTAGCTGCAACTAGTTAAATTCTGAAAGAGTTCTTCCAAGTATGTAAAGAGTTAAGACTCCCATTTTATAGGTAAGAAAACTGAGGCTCCAAAAGAAGTCAAGTGACCATGTTTGCAAGGTTACAAAGTGAAAGTGTCAGGTTTAAACCTCACATCTCTGTCCAAATGCTTTCTCCACAAGTATGATTTCTTCGAGAACTGCCTCATTTATCCATGTGTTGATTCATCTGAAAGATATTTTTGGGCACCACCAGTAAGACAGGCATTTTGTAAAGGCTCTGCGAACATGCAGCAGAGAAAACAAAATCCCCCCTTCCTCACTCCTCCCAGGAGCTGCTGTTGATGGCAAACAACGAGTCTTTTCTTTTCTGCTGTTGGTCTGCTTCCTTCTGATCTCTCAGGTCAGAACAACACTTGCCTTGCCTTTCGCTAGATGGGAAGTGGGGCTGAAGCATCAGGTCACTGTCTTTATTGAACTCACCCATATTTTTTGTAATATCGTCAATTACAATATTCCCTTTGGTCACAGCATCTTCCAACACAGAGAGATTTGTAGTGACGAAATAAGTAAAGCCCCACAAATGAGCATCAGGGAGACACGTGAAATCAGAGTCTACAGTATCTTCTACCTTTATGCAAATGTTTATCCGTGATTAACTTAACCAAGTGCATGCTTAAAGTGGATGTTCCATGTATTTTCCAACTCGGCATTTGGTTGACTCAAGGACATAAGCTACATGCTCAACATTTCATATTAACGAGTTTCAGCCCACAGAGAAGCCAAGTTAATGTACTTTCTGTTTCTGACTCTGATTAGATGCTCTATCTGACAGATCATGCATTATTGTCTCAGAGAGCTTAAGTTGCTTAATAAATATGAAAATCACAAAGATTTTATTTTTTATGACGGCTCTATAAAGCAAAATCTGCATAAAGCAATATTCCACCACATCACAACAGTAATGCAATGTACTAATGATGGGCAATGCTCTATCAAATATGTAATTAATATTTTAATCATTTTCCCTGAAAAATCTGCACCCCACTGTGTAAAGTAACTGAGTCTTGTTATTTTGGAAGAGGACAAGATTACCATTATTAATGTTGTAGGGTAGACATTTATTTTTAATGTTATTGTTACTAATGGTAATGAATATAGAGTCATTACAAGGTAAGGAAGTGGTTCCTTCTGATGATTCTACTTGAGTCCCTGGAATTTAACATTCCGTATCAGTTAATGATTTTTCTGTGGCTAATATCAACTTTTTGTGTATCCCGATTGTAAATCCACATGCCTATTTGTTTATTAAATTACTTTAAAGAACTCTACAAATAATCGGCCCATGATCTCACCCAGACATTTTTGATTGAGGGTGGGTAGAATTTTAGTAAGTATAAACATCAGAATATCTTTTTTTTTGGTTATATAAATTTTTCTTTATTCTGTGAGAATGTTGCTTTTTTGGGTGAAGAATTCCACCTTCTTGTCCCTAGCCCTCAGGGATATGATTGGTTCAATTTATAGAACATTTTAGAATATTTTTCAAAAACTCAAGTCTGTCCATAAATGAGACTGTGTTTCTTGTGGTCTGGAGCTTTGAGAGATTTGGTACGTCTAGCTGTTCACCTTGCATGAATTGTGCCTTAAGAATAAAAATATTTTCTAGATTAGTACAACAGATGACTTAGTACAACAGATGAAAAAGAAGATAAAGAAAACTCGATTTCATTAAGAATGTCTTACTATTGATTACATGTTTAAACAATAATATTTGGGACATATCGGGCTACAATAAAATATTTCTAAATCACGTTTTCCTCTGTTTTTTAAAAGTAGCTACAAAATGTCACATACACAGCCAACATAATATTTCTATTGGGTAGCACTATCCAGAGTTCAGACTTGTAACTACTTATCAACCCATTTTACAGATGAAAAAAGCCAATTCGCAGAGACCCCCAAGTGACATCTGAATTCAGACAGGTTGGCTCCAAAGCCACACTCTTGACCCCTATGCTCTCTACCCCCTTCAAAACAGGCTTCTCAGTCCCTAAACGTGCAGCTCCTTCCCGTGGATACCCTGAACTCCGTGGCTGAAGGAGTAAATCCAGAACCACCCGTGTTGCAACACCTGAGACGTGTCCCAAACAGGCCTAAGCTGCTCCTCCGAGACAGGCCGGCAACAGCCTTTGTTTTATAAAATATTCTGAGACAGGATGAGAGCGCTGTCTGTAAATGAGAACAAGGGGCAATTTTTTGCTGACTTAATTCCACAGCGAAGGCAGGCGCTGTCATCACGCTCCCCGGCCCCATATTTGCATCGGTGACTGGCACTCTATTAGGATTGGTATCAAGGGGGTGGGATCCTGGTTTCCCTGGATTTGGGCCTTTCACGCCTTCTGATTGATAGCTTCTGCTTGTAAAGCGGTCACCCGCGCAGCTGTCTCCTGCTCCTGTCCGCCTTTCCGCGGCAGTTGATGCAATTCAGGTTTCATTCATCAGCCCCCTTGAATAGCAACATCCTCCAGTTGGAGGGGAGCCTGCTGTGGCCCTGCACGGCCGCCTGCATTTGCATGCACACGCCGTCCTGCCAAGCACTCGGTGGCACTGTGTCTGCCAACTGACAGGCAGCCGTGGATCCCAGCCCTGATAAGTTTTCTAGTTCCTCAAATTATCTGTGTTTTACTTCGCTTTCATGCTCAAAGCATAACAAATTTCTTTGATACGTTTCTGTGTGCTGCAGAATGCCGATGGCATCAATTGAACTGTATCACACCCTGGAAAAAGCAGTTTCGCCGAGCTTCAGTTGGCCATAAGCTATAAATATCTGCTGTTCCGTGATGTCTTTGATTGCTACCTAAACTCTGATCATTAAACACTGATCAAAGATGGCTTGGGATCCAATGGCATTATGCTGAGATGATATGGACGCGCCAGGCAGGATCGGGAACAGACATTCCCTGTACGCCTGTGACCTCACTGTGAACAAACTGCTGAAGGACTCAGACCTGTCAGGGTGTTTTGTCTTTTGTGGTAACTTTAATGGCATGCATCTTGCTGGAAATTTCATAAAGTACAATAAGTTTCTTTAGAAACAAAAAATTTCATGTGACTATTTCTGCCCTTTAGAAGCAATTGTAAATACAGAAAGAAGAAAAGTGAGAAAATAATGAATAAATATCTCGACAGAGAAGACATGGACAGATACGGACAGAGTGATAAATAAATGCTGTAGATGGCTTTTGTCGTTTTGAATAATTTGAATTTTCTCTTTCATACTGATAACAAAAAATAGTTGCTAATTGTAAAAATGTTGAAAATACAGGAAAAAAATGCCCCAGGTTTATGAAACAGATACTATTCTATTAACATCTTTGGTTGCATTTCTTTTCATTTTTTGCTATGGACAAAGATTGTTTTTCCAAATATTGTACTGCAATTATACATTTCTATACGTCATGCTTCCTGTTTGCTCTTTCTTCTTCTCCTCCTCCTCCTCCTCCTTCTCCTTCTTCTCTTACTTAGCTTCCTTGGGCATTTCACTCTGGCATTAAATATTTCCCTATAACATGTAATCTAACTAATCCCCCACTGTTGGACATAAGTATCTTTTTTTACTTTACCATTGTAAACTACCTAGAAGATTGGGAATCACAAAACAGAATATAGATCTAAGTGGACTATACAAATTAATAAGTGGAGATCAACTTACCTTGAAAACATTTATATTCACTTGCAACCTCATAAATATAACCACAATTTCTAAGTGAATTGTGGTCTGTTGAGGATTTTAAAATACACATTTTTTTCTTATTTGATTATATACATCTCAACAGAAACTTAGCTCTCCTTATAGTTGAGGTCTCTCAATATATAGGTTGTCTTCCATTTCCCCAGGAAATTTCCACAGCCATTAAAGTTATCCTAACTCTTTGCCTCTAGAACCAGAATTTTTGTTTGTACCAAGTCCAGTTTAGATACAAATCAATAGCAAATCCCCAAAGTATTGTGAAGGTGCTACTCGATTGGGACATTACTCTCACAGACTGCTAACTTCTGTGATACCAGAACAACTGAATGCATGACTCGTGGTTGCAGAATACTCTCATGAAGACAGGGTCGATGATATTCCATCTAATGGATGGTGCTTCACGTTGTTTGTTCTGTCATCTAGAAAGAAAACAGTTTAACCAGACAATCTCTAAGTTAGTATCTTCTTCAGAAATGCTCTGTGGATACTTTAAACCTCCCTTCCCAGAGAAAGTCAAGGATCAAAGGTTGAGGATGTTGATCAAACTTGTCTTATAATTTGAAGACCACATTTGTGCAAAGTATATGGAGACACAAAGGGATGACTGATAGATACAGACATAGACAGATGCAGAGACATACAAACAGACAGACACAGAGATACAGAAAGTTACAGATACAAATATATGTCTACATTTGCTTCAGTGCCCCTCGACAGTGGCCCACACCTCATAGCATTAAGCCTAGCCCCAGGACCTACCAATGGGATACGGCAGATCTGATGCTGTCTGAAGAGATGTCTCAAACTAAAGGTTTGAAAAGTCCCCGTGGCCTCTGCTTTCACACTCTTAGAGGTTAGCTACCCTGAAGAAGAAGCCCGAATATCCACAAACGACCACGCTATCAGGAAGCCCAAGCAGCCTATTCATCTGTCTAGGGGAGAAATAGGGTCGCCATACACAGCCCACCAAGCGGTCCAGCTGCCACTGATGGTTGCCATGTGGATAAGCCCATCTAGCACATTTTGGTCACCTCACCATCTGGGTGACACCACATGCAAAGTGCCTGGTCATTTTTAAGTCCCTAAGCTTTGAGAAATTTTGTTATCCAGTAATAGAACAGAGATACAGAGCAATAGAATAGAGATATACATGAATTGCTATCAGTGATTCAGAATAAAATAAGATATCATTTTTTCATATTTGTACAATGAGTGCCACGTAAATACATTTACTCAGTCCTCCATATCTACAGTTTCTACGTCTACAGATTTGACCAACTGTGGATGGAAAACAGTCCGCAAAAATTGCATTTGTGTTGTGGTTTTTACACTAACAATCCAGTATAACTATTTATCTAATATTTGCATTGTATCGGATACTACAAATCAGCAACAGACTATTTAAAGCATACAGGAGAACATACGGCGGTCACACATAGATGCTGTACAAGAGTCTTGAGCACTGGTGGTTCCAGATGACCAGGACATTTGTATATGTGCATGTGTGTGTGTGTGTGTGTGTGTGTGCGCGTGTGTGTGTCTGTGTGTCCCTGTGTTTACACTTATACTATATTCTTAGCACAATAGTAATAAAAATCACAAGATTCCACTTTAAAACAAAACCATATAGTTTGTCTTGAGACAAATTTCTTATACTCTTTCCCATTAGCATAGTAATGTTATTCGCTAGGGTGTTGAATTAACATGAGGAATATTTGGTTTATATTGTTCTGTGAAAAATTCAGATCAATGGACGCACAAATACACTTTCACTTAGGTCAGGAGAAATCACATTCCAAAGTAACAGAGTTAAAATGAGTGGAATTTGTGCTCACCAAGTTCCACGTACATAATATGTGTGATAAGTGTGTCTGATTCGGCAGCAATGTGACAGGACCCAGTGGGCTGGTGATGCAAAGAAAGCTCCCGCCACAGAGAAGGACAACAGCAGTTCTGTCCCTCAGGCCAGACTTCGGCCTGCCTGGAAATCAACTTTGTCTTGCTTTGACTCTGGGCAGAGATTATCTCCAAAAAGACAGTGGGAGAGTACAGCCCCATGAGATCACCTCTTACCACCTCACCAGTGAGCAATGTGAACAAAACAACAACTGCCACACAATCTCACCAGCAGCCACAAACCAAGAAGAGGCACCGCCTTGTCCCACAGGCCTGATATTGTGGCAGCTGAAGAAGGAAATGCCCATTTTAGTGATGTGCAACTCTGACCTTACCCTCTGTCTCCTGAGCTGGCACTATGGAGGATGAGGAGCACAAAGCCCTGAAATTTTCATCCACGTCCTTTGCGACCCAAAAAGAACCTTATTGTGGGAGCAAGAACATACATGGAGGAAAAATAAAAGAAAACCACTGAATCTCATGTCCTCATATGCAAAAACTAAAATGTTGATCTCAGGGAAGTAGGAAGTAGAACAGTGGTTACCAGACCCTGAGAAAGATGTAAAGGACAAGGCAGGGAGAGAGGCTGGTTAACAGGTAAAGGGGTGCAGTTGGATAGGAGGGATCCCTCCCAATATTCCATAGCACAGTGGAGCAACAAAGGCCACAATTACTTAAACAATTTTCAGTGGCTAGCAGAGAGGATTTGGAATGTGCCCAACACAAACACAGGGTGAATATTTAAGATGATAGATATACTAATTACACTGATCTGGCCAATCATTTCGCAATGCATATATAGACCAAAATGTCACACTGCACCTCCTAAATACATAAAATAAATTTTTATGCACAATTATCATATATATCATATATTAATCAATTTGTGTATTTACATGTGTGTATGTTTGTTTGTATGTGGATCTCGTAAGAGCAAAGGGAACCAGCCACGACTAGCATCCTTCAGTCCTCCTCAATAAATTGGGTCTAAGGTTGTCCCCTAGAATGCACTTTGGCTTTGGACTTGTAATCAGGCAGCAGCATCAAAAACAACAACACAAAATTCAATTGAAAAAGTAGAACCCAGAACCTCCTTCAAGGGCTGATCACACCCCTCACTGAACTCGCCCACCCCCATCTCCTCATAGACTGTAAGAAAATAAAAACAGCAGTATATTAGTTGGGGGCTTGGAGGAAAAGATCAATGAGTCTCAATTTAAATGGGCCACACTGAGTGAGAGCACATCGAGTCAGAGCAAAGAGAAGATCTAGACAAAGTTCTTCAAGTCAGGATTGTCCAGAGTTTTAAAGATCTAAGAGTTTGACATATATACATGTATATATATATATATATATATATATATATATATATTTTCTTTTTTTTTTTTTTAAGGAGAGAAGGAACTGAACATACTCAGAGCAGAAAACACAGAAACACAGTGTGGGATAGTGGGAGCTGGATGGCAAGGGACTGGAGAGAACTTGATCAAGGGCCACAAAACTTTGGACAGGAGGAATAATTTCAAGACATCCACTGTAAAATATGATAATTATAGTGAATTACAATGTATTATATAACTGAAAATCTCTAACAAAGTAAATTTAAGTATTCTTACCACCAAAAAAAAAAACTATAACTCATAAGGAAATGGATATATTATTTAACCTGAATTAACCATTCCACAGTATATATTTACATGGCAACATCATGTTGAGCACAATAAATATATACAATTTTATCTGTCAATTAAAAATAAATGAAATAAAATCCTTAAAAGAACTTTGCAGACTGCATTTGTTAGCTTTTGCTACACTGCACCTCAAGATAGAGTTCAGTGACTTTAAACAACAATATCTATTATTTCTCACACCGCTGTGCTTTGGCAAGGGGCCAGATGATGCAGAGTGGCCTCAGCTAGGATGTCTCTGCCCACCATGTCTCTCATTTTCTTGAAAGCTGAGGATAAGCCCAGAGGTGTTCTGCTTCTCGTGATGGCAAAGACACAGAAGGCAAACAGCCTCTTGTGGCCTAGCCTGATCTGGGGCACCATCGTTCCTGCCTCCTGCATACCAACACAAAGCCATGGCCAAGTAGAAAGTCAAGGGCAAAGGAAAAATACACTCCTCTTTTATCAAGAGAAACAGCAAAAAACATGGATAGATTCTAGAGGAAAGAACTGGGCCAGTAATGCAAACCACCACTAATACAAAGGTAAAAGCCCTAGGCCAAGAGAAAGCTTCATGCAATGAACATAAACAAAATTTCCTACATGTCTTTCATGCCATAGAAAAACCATCAGGTCATTAATATCATAAAGTCAATGATACAATGATAAAACCACTGAAGAAAATGAGAAGTCAGGGGCTGGGGATTTAGCTCAGTGATTAGAGTGCTTGCCTTGAAAGCACAAGGGCCTGAGTTCGATCCCCGGCACCACACACACACACACACACACACACACACAAAAAAAAAAAAAAAAAAATGAGAAGTCAGATTGCAGTTCTTGAAAAAGTCAAATGGAGGACACAAACATCATTGTTTTATAGCTAATAAATATACTGGATGTTGCTGATACTCCACCGGCTGAATGGAGGAAAGTCTGGGGATCACCACTGCACATGCAGGAGGAGACAGGGAAGGGGTTTGGTCATGTCAGCCTGTGAGCCAGAGGAACCTCTATCCTCAGGACAGTGATGAGCCAGCTCACCTATGCCACTTTCTCTGACCAGAAATCAGGAAGGACAACTGTCAGACTCAGGGAAGGGTAACTACCACTCCCGAGTGAGCCACGTAGTTAATGAGTAGAAGCAGCATTTCTCATTCTCAAAAAAGTGATGGAAGATAGCTTGGTCACTTTCTCAGCATCGAGACAAAATACTCAATCCCACAACTTATTCTGGCTCACAGTCTTTAGAGGATTCACTTGATAGTTGCTGGCCCCAAGGCAGGAAAGGAATGGCTGAAGGGTCTGGCACAGGAAATCTGCCTGCATCATGGAGGCCAGGAAGCAGAGGGAGAAGGGAGGAGCTGGGGAAGGAAATATACACCCTTCCAGGTCATGCCACCAATGACCCACATTTTCTGTACACACTTGACCTCCTGACAGCATGTTCAGCTCTGAACTCTTCAGTGGATTACTCCACTAATGAATGAATATAGCACCTCCATGAACCAATCACCTTCCAGAAACTGTACTCTGGAACACATGCAGCTTTGAGGGATATTCTAGAAGACAATAGAAGTCTTCATGAGCAATGAAAACTCGAATGTTCTCTGCACATGTGGTTTCAGAAAGCTCCCAAATCTGGGAGAATTTAGGAGAGAAGAAAAATTAAATGTGGGTATCAGAGTCAATTTTACAGGTTCACAATTAAACCCAAAGCAGGCGTATGCTCTGAAAAGCATAACAAGTTCTCTCCACTCTCTGTCATGCAGTTTTCAGGGTTGTGTGTTTGTAAAAGTCCTGGGAACATTATTTCCATCTAAAATACTGTTTCCATAGGAAGATGTAAAAATGTAACTGGCTTACTAACTTTGAAAGACAACTCATTTAGGTATTGGGGTGGACTGTGACTTGTTATCCTGTCATGTACGATGCATAAAACATAAGAATAAATATAGCTGGAAAATACCAGAAATACTAACGATGGTTAATTCCTTCAGTACTATATAAATTGGATGCTTCTTTTTGATTTATACTTTTCATTACTTTTCAACATGAAAGTGTACCTTTAATGCTTAGATAAGCAAAAAGTGTCAAAGTTTGATTTTTAATAATTTATACAGATGTTAGATGGATTTTTTTATTGTCATGACAATCAGATCTGCCTAATTACATTAAATTAAACTTTGCAAAGCAGCTAGGTCAGCAAAGTTTGGGATCCGGTCCAAAGATTTTACTGTATTTTAAATACAGAAATTTGAATTCATCAGTTATTCCTTAAAAAGAAATCCTGTCCTTGAAAACACACTTCTGTGTGTGAGATGCATGTGAGATACAGGCTGGAATATATTTGGTATATTAGAATTAATTATTATAGTGTGCTACCAAAAATTCAAATTAGCAGTACCTGGAAGTTTCAGGCTTTATTTTCATGCACTCCCAGTAGTCTGCATTCCTTTATGGCCATTCCACAAAATCTTAGGTGCTCCCTCCAACTTGCTGAGTCCTGCTGTCTAGGGTAAGGCTTGCGTGGACAGGAAGAGCCCCATTGTTCTTTAAACACGCCAACCACAGAGGGGATAAAGAGAAGGGAAGCGGCACAGCTCTCCCTTGAATGTCACTTCTCAAAGTGTCTTTACCTCACTCTGTTTACATCCCAATGGCCCAAATTTAACACTAAGTTCACAACTGGCTCCAAGAGGGGCTGGGACTGAAATCTGCATTCCACCAGGTGTGTGCCCATCAGTGAGGGTCAAGGAGAGAACAGATATCAGACAAAAAGCAATCTCTGCTGCATGGGCTGAGGACAAAAATAGACAACATAAAACCAGTGTGATGGAAGGATATTCACATTAAATGTTGTCGATCTTCCTCTCTATTTTAAGGACAATTTCATCTTAAAAACAAATAACAATTGTGTAGAATTAAAAACGCCCCCTCTCCAGGTCAGTGCAAAGATAAATCTCACAGGGGATGCCTGAAGCAGTTCTCCTTTCTCTCCATTACCTAATCTTCCCAAGAAACTTCCATCAGTAAAACCTCACGTGCTGACATGTTATAATCCCCAAAATAATAACTTATTTGATATTAGTTTTATTTTTGGCAGCATTTTACAGATTCAATATGAGAAGCATCCTCATTTTAACGAATAGATGGCTTCGAAACCATGCAGCAGATTGAGCTAAAGTTCTCCCATAAGCTGGGTGTGGTGGTGCGCATCTGTAATCCCACCACTTTGGAGGCTTGGGCAGGAGGATCACAAGTTTGAGACCACCTGGGCTGTATAGTGAGCTCAAGATCAGTCTCAACTACGTAGTGAGACCCTGTCTCAAAAAAAAAATACATACATACATACAGTCCTCCCATGAGGAGATTTTAGCAGCATGGGGTGGACTATGTGCACCTGGAATTCGAGGCAAGGGATGAGGCCTCATCCAACATCTGAGACCCTCAGTTTCCTGCTCACCCTCTGAACATATTAGCTTGATACAGTCATCTTTGCTCTGCTACCTTTGCTGAACTAAGGCTATTGGTTGAAATGATGGGGCCTCAGGCTGTTTACTTCACTTCTGTAGATAAATGGACTTGATCCCAAAGATGCCAGAATAGGTTGGAACTGTTTGTTCTTTTCAGGTACTTCACAACTGATCTCTGAGCCCCTGCAAATTTGTATGGGCCCAACAGCCCTCTCCAATCAGCTCACATTTGGTAAGACTCCCTTATCCTCTTAAGGGAAGGTCACAGTCAAATGTCCAAACACGGCACCAAACCCAGTCAGCTATGTTAGTCAGCTTTCTATTATCATGACAAAATACCTGAGCTAAACAACTTAATGAGAAGAAACGTTTATTTTGGCTCATGGTTTCTGTCCATGGTCTCACAGCCCTGTTGCTTTGGTTCTGTGAAGCCTAGCACACCATGGTAGGGGCACATGGCAGATGAGGCTCATGTACCTGTTGGTGGCCAGGAAGTAAGGAAAGAAACAGATGGGGATCTCAATATCCCCTTCAAAGACACACTCCCAGGGACCTAACATCCTCCCATTGGGCTCCAGCTCTTAAAGGTCCTACCATCCCTCAACAGTGCCCAAGCTGGTAACCACGCCTTTAACATACAAGCCTCTCGGGACCACTTCTCCAGACCACAGCAACATGTATCCATGACAAACACAGAACTAAAGCCCACTAGCCCCTGATTAATAACCAGACAATTTGCCTGAATTCAGTTTTCTGTGCAAGTTTACTATGCTAGTAGGGAGAGGCAACAATGAGAGGAGGATGAAGCTGAGGAGACACACGAGGAACTGATTGATAACCAAAAATAGAAGGTGTTGGTATATTCAGTGGTGAGGATAAGAAAACACACACCAAGCTACCCCGAGACCATACTTCCTGTGCATTAATAATCCTGCCCTCCTGGCCAGTTCCTTTGTTGCCAGTGTCATCATTATTCCTTGAACCCATGATGGATTTACAAGAACATAAAATCCTATGGATCTCACGAGGATGGATGCTCGCTTGGCTACTTCCTGAAGACTCACTGTCTAGAGCAGTGGTCAGCTCTTACTCATATCAAGTAAATATTGCTTGATTGATCAACATATAGTCTATATACATGAAGTGTCTATTTCTCAAAGTAAATTTATATATGCAAACTTTTGATAAATAAGTGAATTCTTATGCCACTTGTAAACAGACAAGTAACAATGTCTGTCTAGCTCTTCTGATTTGCCACTGTTTATAACAGCTTGGCAGGAAAACCTATTTCCCTGCAGAACTCGGTGTGAACAAACTGCCTGTCTATAAAATTGTGTGTGGGTGTGTGTGCCTTGAAGGTGTTAAGAAACTATTAACAGACGGAAGATTCTTCACCCTCTATTTCAGAGGAACAAAGTCAAGAAATGCAGTCTTTCTCCATGTATAGTCCCAGGAGTCTTCAGTAAGCTAAGATTTTATAAATTCAATGAGATTTAAATTCAACATAAGCTCCCTATAGAAGAAACTGTGTGAATATTCTGGAACAGAAGGAGCCACCCCTCTTTCTAAGATTGAATTTTTTAATGTTAAGAATTCTAAAAGGGGATTAAGTGACTTTCATTGCTAAGATTAAAACATATATTTTACCATAAATAGTTGTTATTTATACATCCTGATATATAAGACTTTTAAAATCATGAAACTCTTTTATTGAAAATTACACATCTAACCTATGGATGTGTACTTATTTTAAGCACTGCATCCAATTTCAAAAATGTTGCGAGGCCTATAAAGGCTTAGGAAAGTATTCCTTTGCACTATCATTAACTTTAATAATTCTTTTTGTATTATTTGAAGTCAGATCTTGGCTATTTAAAAAAAGAAAAGCAAAATCTTGCTTATAGCTAATCAGTAAAGATAAAAAATAAATTAAAATCTTTAACGTTTCCTTAAAACCTATACATCTCTTCTCAAACCAGGGATGAGGATGGTGTCTAAAACAAATTTAATAATGCGGGAATAGAAAATGATGGCTTTGGACATAGTATTTGGAGAGACGCTGGAAGAACTCATGTTTTCCTAAATACAGCTGCATCCATTGTCTAGAACATCAGTCTCTAACCTTTTGGCATCAACTTATGTTGGTTTTCTGGAAGGCAACTTCTCACAGGGAGGAGGGGAGGAGTGGTAGTGGCATATTCGAAGGCGCTCAGAACCTGGATTCCTTGCGTGTATACACACGGTTCACAGGCAGGTTCTCACTCCTGCGAGAATCTGATGCCCTGGCTGGTCTGACAGGAGGCAGAGGTTCCCGCACTGTGAGGGAGCGGCTGTAAATACAGATAAGGCTTTCCTCATCTTCACTCCTGCTGTGCAGGCTGATTTCTAACAGGCCGGGGGCTTGAGGACCGCTAGTCTAGAAAGCCAGTGTTAAGATTCACCATTTCCCTGGGAGGGTGGGCAAAGGTTTATCGGCCTGGCTGTCTTACAAGGTTAGGGCTGACCAACTCTAAGTGAGTGGCCCCGGAGCGTGACACGATGCCTGAAACATCACATCAACTTGATCATTTTTAAATCAATGACTCAGCAAACACATGTAGAGCTTGGTAAAGGCAGAGCAGTGGGAGTCCCCAAGGGAACAGAAGGACTCTGGGTCCTGGGAAAGGAGAGCAAGCAGCGCAAACAAGCACATGCTAAGTCATAGTGATTTGAACACCTGAGAGTTTCTTTCTCACACGAAAGTCAGGAGGTGGCAAGTTTAGAGGGCAGGACACACCTCCTCTTGAAAAGTTACTCATGCTCCCTTCCATATTGTTACACCACTCTCCTTTCAGATGTCAGTGTTATTCAGGTGGCCGGAACTGAGTCATTTCTAGGGACACAGTCCACATCTTACCCTGAAAGAAAGGGAAGGACCTTTAGTTTAAGGTCAAATCCTTGGCACTCATTATATTCACATATACTCGCTGACTGTATCTAACCATCAAAAGGCTGAGACGATCTCATCTCAAGGGGAATTCAGTTACTAGAAAAAACCCTCTGTGGAAAAGAAAGTGTACGGAGGATTGGATAGCTAATAGACTGACAATATGGGGACAGGCTATGGAAGGTAGTATAGCCTTTGCTTTAGAGTCAAGGCTAAATCTCTTCTCTCACGTTTCAGCGCAATCACCAGGTGTCTCTACGGCCACCATCTTGGTCTTGGGCTATGTGGTCCAGAGACTGCCGATCCCTCCCATCCCAAAGAAAGTGTCTTGTGTGGCACTACCCATTTAATTGAAATGGATTACACTCCAAAAGTAAAGGCATTATTTAAAACTTCAGCCCTGTTTCTACACTTTTTTTAGCCTTTTACGGAAACAGTCTTGATATCAGAATTCTGAAAATGAAGTCAACGAGCTAGTCAGTCCTTTTCCATTTACGTACATTTGAGAGAGTTGGCTGCCAAGCTAAAAGGCACTAATGTATTCTCTTCACTCCAAAGACATCAAAGAATGTATGAAAAGATACAGCAAGGAAAGTTTCAAAGCTTTTTTTTTTTCTTTTTTCTTTTTTTAAGCTGGCTATTTAATGGAAATGACTACTCTGTAGTCCATAGATTATCCTTATTTTTAAAAAGGATGAGGAGGATCCATTTGATGCTTTGTAAAGAGTAACTTTTCGACTTCCAGGTAGTTTTAACCTGGGTGCTTCATAAAGGTGATACTCCAGGTTACTGCTTTTAAGACAGGAAGTCCTTACTTGAATGTGGGAGTTCCCTAATGCCATGTAAATGTAACTCGTTGAAGCTTTGTTGAGAAAATGTCTTAACCTTCTTTAGCAGCTAATGTCGGTCACTATTACTATTCACACTTTCATCTTTTTAATGTAGTCTCTCTTTAAACTTGGCTTTTTCAATTTTGCAGAAAATTCCTTGTCGTATTATCCACTAGACTGCCATCATGGAGAACAGGCTGTGGAAAATGGCAGAGTCTTTGTTGAACAGCTAAATCTAACTGTATTCTGTAAATTTTCTGTGAGACAAGTGGCCGAGATGGCAGCCAGGGAGACTGCCACCTGCAGATAGAATTTTATCCATGGAGATTACTTTCTGTAGTTTTCCAAGGCCTGACATTCACCTCCTACCTCGGTGGTACACCTGCACATTGTCCAACAGTTAACAGACACCCACTATCTTCCTCATGAACTGCTGAGTTCATGGTGAGGCCAAGTGGATAGTCACATGAGGAAGTTCTAGCTGGCAGGGGGTCCCACCTCAGACGTTCTTTGTCTTATGCCACAGACCCTACCAAATTGTCCCTAAGAAGTTGTTTATTTCAGCTTCCCTCCAACTGTGGGGGTTGTACTCAGAAAACTTCTATTTCCCAAGGTGTTGTGGGCTCACTAGCCATGTCAGAAAGAGAGTCGAGTCCAAAGGAAGGATCTATGCTAATTTCCTATCACTGCCATAATAAAATAGCATGAATAAAGCATCTTAAAACACATATTTATTATCACACGTGCTGTCAGCAAGAGGTCTACGTGGCCTCAGCTGGTTTCTCTGCTCTGGCTCTCACAGGCCAAAATCAAGCAATCCCTTAGGTGAGCTCCTTTCAGGAGTCTTTGAAACCAGCTTCTGTGGTCTTCCATGTCGGTGGCAGAATCCATCTCCCTGTAGTTGAAATACAAATCCCCATTTTCTCTTGTAGTCAGCTAGGGACAGAAACTTTTTTGCAGTCCCTGGGTGTGGAACTCTCCTTCTCCAAGATGGCATTGGTCTCCTATTTGGAATATTTCTGACTTCTCATTCTGTGGTATCGCTGTCTCCAGTGGAAGAATGTTCTCTACTTTTAAGTACTCATATGCTAAGATTGGCTTCAGATAATACAAGATAATCTCCCATTTTAAGGTCTGGAGCCATAATTACATCTGGAAAGTCTCCTTTGCCATGTGATATAGGATATTCATAGATTCCAGTAATAAAAGGATGCATCTTTTGGGGTTGGGGAGTCATTCTGCCTACTACAGAGCTTGACTTCAGATGATAGGATGCAGCACACTCCTCCAAGCTGGGAAGTTATATCTTATCCTGGCAAGACTTGGGTGATGGGACAAAGCAGTGATACTCAGACCATCTAGTTGAATCCTGGGGCAAGAGGAGGCCCAGAATGAGCAAGAATGTTTGTTTACACTTGGTGAATCATCAATGGAAAATAGATAAACCTTATATATCACAAGTATGGTCAAAGCTGTTTGGTGGTTGCTTCGAACTCATAATATTACATGTATTTTGTTTTTCCATTTGCTTATTAATATCATTAGTTATCTATTCTGCAAATTAACCACTAGCTGATTTTCAGTACACCTGTGTACTTACAAAGGTGTGAAATGACCTGCAATAAATACATAGAGTAAAATAGGCATAATAGAAATCGCAATAAGCTAAGAAAAACCATCCCTACAGATCTACAACTATCAATAAAATGGTAGATGGCTCATGAATACAATTTATGATATTTAGACTTTGAGGGCTACTTTGCATGTGACAACTTTCAATATCTCCCTCTAAATTCGGAGTCATAAAGCTGCCTTCTTTTGTACTGAACCAGCCCACTAGAACTATACAAAAGTCAAGAGAAATGGAACATGCTAATAGAACTGTTTACTTAAGAGTTAGACTTTCTTGTGCTTGAACTCTGGATCCGATTAATATTACCTGTATCCTTGAGATGATAACTAATATCTTTACTACTGATATGTGCAAGACAATAACACTATCACTTGGGATTGTCATACAGCTTTAATTAAATTGTGTATATAAAATAACACTCAATAAATATCAACCATTTCTAGTACCTGTTACTGACATTCACAAATAAGGACCCTTGAAGTCCCATCCCACAAAGGAGGCTTCCTTTACACCCTTGCCAAGAGGAAGAACAGGACATCTGAAAGACTAAGAAATATATTTCCAGTTGTCCATCAGACAGAGCCTACAGTAAGTCTGCTGCATGTAGGCTGAATTCTTGAAGAGTGATGATATTAGTGGTCCCAGGAACAGTTGGTCAAGGCTTGGGTCATAATCTCTCATTTTAAAACTATGTTATTCTGCCTTGCTTTGAGGCTCGATGTTGCAGTGAGTACAGAGGGTGAAAGATAAGATAGTAGGGGAAAGATCATGTAGGATCTTGCAGGCAATAGCAAGTTCTTATCTCCATCCCAAGAATAAGAGGAAAACAGTGAAAGATTTTTAAACTGGAGAGTGACATGATAAAATCTGTATTTTCATCACTTTGCTCCACTATGTAAAAGAGATTGCAGAAGGCAGGAAAGAATGCCAAGCCCCTTGGTCAAGGGTGGTGGCCATGGAGATGAAGACAGGAGAGCAGATTCCAGAGATATTCAGGAGATGAAGTCAATAGATCACAGTTATGGTTAAAATATGAGAAAGTGAGAGAAGAGAAATTGTCAAGAATGACTTCCAGCTATTTGGATCGAGTAACACGCTAGCAGGGATGAGGTGTGTCACACAAAGTAGGAAGGCAATTTTTGTTTAGCAATGTATTGTGTGGCAGATGGGCTATAAATTATGTTTTGAAAGTGTTGAATCTTAGATGTTTTGAGACACACCCAGGTGAAAATGGAGTGCAGGATATTAGTCATAACCATTCTGGAACAATAGACGTTGGTGGAGATACTGTAATAATTCTCATGGTAAAAAAATGAGACTCTCGGTTGTCCCCTTGTAATATTCATTCTCCTCTTATTCTATTGTGTAGCAAAGCTGAATAAATGGCAACAAATTCTTCTCTTCTTCTCAACAGGTTCAGTGTATTTCTTGACCTTCTGAATTAAGATTAGTCACCCTGGGCAATGGAACATCAGAAAATGTGAGTCAAGCAGAGGTTTGGGAATGTTTGCACATTGAAACCTGCCCTTTTTGCTGCACTTGTAACCCTAGTGCCACCATCTAATGAGGCTTAGTAGCCTGCTGGAGGATGAGATCACATGTCAAGATGAACAAAGCCAACAGCCTCCATACCATCCGTGTGAAGTGTACGAAGTGCCTTGTCAACTGTACAAGTGTATGAAGCTGTCCTGCCAGGTGACCATGACACATGAGCAAGTCCAACTAATGCTAGTCTCACCGAGTTAGAGCAATTGCCTTGCTGACTCAGAGAACTGTGTTCTAAATAAAATTGTTTTTATTATATCTACTGAATTTCTGGGTAATTCATTTCATAAAAAAGCTAACTCAGGGGGGAGAACCAAGATGTATCATGTGTAGGTACAGAATAAATGTAATAAATGTGACCATTGTATGTAGAATGTACCAATACATGATCTTGGTTTAAAATAAATAAATTAATTAATTTTTAAAAAAAAAGCTAACTCATGCACAGATTAATGCAAACTCTGCTACTAATTTGGGCGCTTTACCAGGCTCTCTTGCAGCTAGATCTGACCTTAGGACCATGTCAGACCAAAAAGATACAAAGGAATATGACAGTTCCTAAAAGTTTTCTTAAAAGTGGACTGGTACAGCTTTCTGTTTTATTGTCTCTTTCCTGTTACTTCCTTTATCTGCCACTGGCACTGAAGTTATGATAAGTGAAACTTTAATCATCATTTTAGATTACTTATAGAACATAATTCAATCCAAATATTATACAAACAGTTGTTATATTGTATTATTTAGGGAAATACAATATGGATACAACTTATTTTTCTGAATATATTTGATCCTTAGATGCCTGCATCTCCATGTGTGAAACCTGTATATACAGAGGGTCAATTGTACATGGTTTTTGTCTTGCACTCTTATACTTTTTAAGAAATGAACTTACATAGACAAACCTGGAGGACACTATATTAAATGAATTAAGCCAGGCACAAAAAGACAAATGTGTCAAATGATCCTATTCATTTATAAAAAGCTGACCCCATAAAAGTAGAGAATAGAATAGTGGTTACCAGACCTTGGGAAAGAAAAAGAGGGAAGGATGGGGAAGGTTGGTTAGTGGGTACAAAATTACAAATAGAATAAGTTGTGGTGCTTTATTGAACAGCAGCACCAGTTAAAATATTATATTGCATATTTTAAAAATCTAGAAGATTTTGAATGTTTTTAAGACAAAATATATGATAAATATTTGAGGTGATGGATATGTTAAATGTCATGATTTGATCATTACACAATGTATACACATATCACAACAACACCCTGCATCCTATAAGTATACACAAATTTTGTGCATCAATTTTCAAAATGAAACGGACTTGTTAAAAATTTAAAGTTAAAATGTTTCATGTAATATCCAGATTCTCATTTACTTTAAAAATAGAAATATCTGGTGACTTCATCAGCATGCCCTTCTATAATGGGTGTCCCCTGGTCCTCCACAATCCTCACTCCTTGCATTGTCCTGGCCCTACATCCCTCACAGAGTCCTTGGTGACTGGGACCACAATCTCTTCTTGGGATTTCGGATAATGCTATATGTTCACCAAGCAACTTCCCTCTCCTTCCTGGGCACAAAGCTCAGCTATGTGTTTCCAGGTTGCTTTGTAGTTATATGACAGCCATGTGATTCAATTTCAGCTCATAGAATGATGGCTGCATGTAAAGGGTTCCAGTAGAGAGAACAGGGTGGAGACTCAGAACTAAAGAAGTTGGGTCTTCTCTGCTGAGTGAATTGGAGTATAAGACAATGAAAAATATATTTTGTGGTAAGCACTAAGACCTGGGAATTGCTTGATCCAGCATTTAGCCTGTCTGACAGACATATTTTCTAAACAACAACCCTATGTCTCACCATTAGGGTAAGATTAATTCTTCAGTTTTTCTCTACAATACCTCAAATCCAAAAACCAGTACACACCCAGATCTCAAATCCAAAGCTGTATTCTCAGGAAAGCAATAGGAGAATCTGCTATATTTCTTTTTAATAAGACATATGTGATATAGATGATAGATGAGCAGATCACTAAAACATTGTCTTATGGCCCCTTATATGCATGTTAATAACAGCTGGCATATATAATAAGCTCTCACCATGCACCGGTTACTATATATTATCCCATTTGTTTCTGTCAAGAACACTTTGAGGAAGGCACTATCTCAATTTGAATCATAAAACAGTGAAGCTCAGAAATATTTAGCAATTTATCAAAAAAAAAAAAAAACCCACAGCTAATTGGTCATACGAAAAACACACAGCTTGGGATCCAAATCTACTCATGCTCTCCTCGCTGTCTTCAACACTTTTCCAGGACATTGAGATGCTAACTCAATATTATCAAAGAGCTGCTGCTGTAAAGCATGCTACTACCACCTCAGACCAAGTAAGGGAGATATTAGGTGGTACCTACTGTGCCTTCATTTGAAAGAATAACTAATGGTGATTGCTTCAATCCATTGCTAGAGCAGGACAGTACTGAAGGGAGATATAATATTGCAGAGAGTTCAGTGAAACTTCCCTGTGCCCTGTCTGGGCCCTCTGCCCACGACACCACACACCTCACCAAAGATTAGTGTCAAAGTTTAGATCCTAACATAGGCTTGCTCTAGGGAATTTGTAAACATGGCCCTGTAAATGTTTACAATTAATTTCAAATGTCATGGACCTTCAAGATTATTTCTCCATCCCTAAAGTGTAGGCCCAAGACTGCAGTGAAGAACAAATAGAATGTAATAGTACATTAGTTATCAATTTCTGTGTAGCAAACCACTTCCAAGCCCCCCTAAAACACCTTACTAACTAAACATGACAACTATTTCTTTGCAGTTTCTGTGGGTCAAGAATGTAGGGGTAATTTAGCTGAATCATCCAACTCTGCATCTATCACAAGATAGTAATCAAGGTTACCTGAATATAGTTATCTCAAGGCTTGGCTGGGAAGGATCTCATTCTAGCTCATTCACATCATTGTTGAAATGATGCCAGTCTTCCTGAGATGTTAGACAGGAGCTTCAGTTTCTAAAGAGCTGCTGGCTGGAACACTCCTTGGGGTCACTGCCACATTAGCCTCTCCACAGAATATCTCATACCATGGCTATTGGTTTTATTAGAGAAAAGAAAAAAAAAAAAGCCCAGGAGAAAGAGAGAGAGAATAAGCACTACAGACAGAAGTCTTAGTCTTTTGTAAACCAATTTTAAGTGACAATCTATCATTTTTGCCATATTCTAGCTGTGAGGAGCAAGTCAGCAGGTCTGGCCCACATTCAAGGGGAGGGGGTTATACAAGGTATGATCCCCAGCAGGCGGTCATCTCTGTGAGCATCTTAGAAGATGCCTACAATACCATGAAAAGTACCTAGCCCAACCATGATGCCTAGTAGGCACTGAATAAATGATAACAGCAATTACTATTACTGTTTTTATTATTGCTGTCATTACCGATAATAATAAAAAGGTGACCAAACAATTTCCAAGACAACAGGTCTTTGGAACAGAACAGGAACACCTGGATTCAAACCTCTTTCATTTTATCATTAGCTATGTGACTTAAGCAAGCTATATAACTTTTTTCCCATGGTTTCTCATTGGTACAGTGGTGGTACCAATAGACTTTGTCTCACAATGTCTTGTAAAGGTTAAAGGCCATGAGAAAAAAGTACTTTAGATCAGAATTTGTATTATGGAAATATTTGATATATTTTAGCGAACACTCAGAACATCACTACCATTATTATGTGCCTTTTCTAAGTTTATTTACCTGGCCAGCACTTGGCAAAATAATACTGTGCAACAGACATCCACATAAAACCATGACCACTCACCTCCTGCTCTTGAGATTGTGGGCCAGCAGGGCGGTGCTGCCCCCAGGGTCTCTCGTCTTCCTGTTGGAACCAGGTCAACCAGAACACACTCTTTGCAGGACAGTGGCAAAGGCAAACTCTTTCCCACCTGCTAACATCCCAAACCAAATCCCATTTCCAAACCCACAACCGAGAGGGAAAAAAACACACTCTGCTTTTGGTTGGAAAAGCTAAAACTTACACGACCTTCGTGAATAGAATATTGATGAGACGTTGTGGAAAACTGGGACAAACGATTCCATTTTCTGTCACTCTCCATCTTAATTTTCAGAAGAGAATTGCAGAGCTAAAAATCCTACCGAGCAGAGTGTTGCAGAGCAGAGAGACGAACAGAAGGAAACCAACAGTTACCTAGAATCCTCTACACAGAACACTGTCTAGGTTCACTTTATCACTGTAACTCCTTGATGACATATTGCTGCTATCTTCGCTTCGTAAGTCAAGAAACAGGAAAGAGTCTTAACTGGCTCATTTGAGTGCAAGTGTCTTTCTTCCTCCCCATTCACTGCTGGAGGTTGCTGGGCCTTGTGTGGTTAAGGCCCTCAGGAAAGAGCTTGATATAATACTGGCTTTAAGGAAGTGACTGGCTTTAATTTAACCTACTTGAGGTGAGTCTTTGCTTACAGATGGTCATAGTTTTAAAGTCAGAGGGAAAGTCTGAGATCATTATAGTCCATTTTTCTCATTAGATCAGAAAATTGAATTTCAAAGAAGCGAAGGCACTAAAGGAGTAAAACCAGGATTGGAAACTTATCTTCGCAGCCCCATGGATTTTTCAACTATTCCTTAGCACAGAGCTTGGATCCCTGTCTAAATACAAAATTTCCCTGAGAGGACTTCGTCAGATCTGGATACTTATCGTGATTGAGAGTGGAAAGCAGTCTGCAAGTGTTTTCATTGCTGAGAAAGAAGCCACCTGCCTGCCTCCTGCAAAGCCCAGCTGTGGTAGATGTCGACCACGGCCCTTCGCTGGAGCTCAAGTAAAGACGTGCGCACAGCTTTGGTCTAAGCTAAATACAGAAGGATAATGCCAGAGGACCTCACAGAGACCCATACCAAGCACAAAAATTTAAAAGATGTTTGCGGGTCAGACCCCTAATTAGGGATAAAAGAAAGATTAGAATCAGTTCTTCTGACCTTAAGGGCAATGTTATGGCCCTGTGCCTGTTCAGTCAGCATTTAGTGCACACCTGCTCAATGCCCACGACTGTACTTCTCTTGCTTGTGCGGTGGGTGGACCACATTTACCTTCAAATGAACCTTAAAAAAGCTGCTGCTTGTGTTCTTAACAAGGAAATAGATAAAAGGAGCCTCCTTAAGCATCAGAACCCAGCGCTTCATTGATTTTTTTTTTTGTCTCCCAACTTAATTACATTGCAGGAAATATTTGGCTGAGACATGACTACTTATGATATCTACATTAATAACAGGACCAGGGAGGTTGCAGTTCATTCTTCTTTTTGAGTCTACTGTTCTTCTAGAATAATATCGCTTTTCCTATCTCATTTGTAATGTGATAGCAAAATAAGTGATAAGGTTTAATTGTCTCTGGAAGGAAAGCTTTTAAAAATGTATTCTGTAATATGCAACATATTTAGAGCTTACGATAAGCAATTTCTCTCAGGAGGAAGTTTTTCAAGGAAAAAAAGTGACTCTAAAAGTAATTTCAACAGCAAAGTAGATTAAATATCCACCATATTAGTCACAGAGCATTAGATGGAATTGAATTGACTGAGCAGAGGTCAAAGAGTGGCTGAAGTTTTTAGCCCACCAGAGGAGCAATAAAATCCAACCATACTTAAAATCATTAACTTTAAACCCTTTGATATGAGATCCAAACCTCTCCGCTCATTCCAGGAACTTCCAAATGCCACGCCTGGTAAAAGAATAAATCCTTTCAAGAGATCTACATTTCATGAAATACTTTAAGTGGAGTAGAAGGCAGTGGAAAGAGATTGAGGTTTCCAGGTTCCTTCAAAGAAAACATATTTCTCTAAGGTTAATTAAGCACACAAATTTCTGTCCCACCTTCCCAAACATTCTCAGGCAAATCTGTGCCAAACAAATGTGACATGTGAAAAGTTTAACTTTAATTTCTGGCTACTTTCTCCCCCGTTCCAGTGGTGGTGAACCTACAGCATGTGTGCTGCAGAGGCCTGTTTGTATCATTGAAACCTCTACGAGGTTTGCCATCATTGTAATCTATTCTCCCAGCCACAACCTCAGGGCCACCACCAGCCTGAACTCATCCCTGACGGACACTGGCTTCGGGCTGCTTGGCTTAATTGTATCATTTTGCTTATAATGACAAGTGGAGCTACACGTAACTGAAAAAGACACATTATGTGGGGCTGGGGATTTAGCTCAGTGATTAGAGTGCTTGCCTTGCAAGCACAAGGGCCTGAGTTTGATCCTCGGCACCACAAAAAAAAAAAAAAAAAGACACATTATGTGAGAAATCTAAGAGTTAAAAGCCAGGCATGCTGGCACACGCCTATAATCCCAGTACCTGGGAGGCAGAGGCAGGAGGATTGCAGCAAGTCCGAGGTCAGCCAGTGCTACATTGCAAGACCCTGTCTCAAAAAAACAAAAACAAAAACAAAAAACAAACAAACAAAGAAATCTAAGAGGTGCAGTGGTCTTGCCCAGTCAGGAAACAGTATGAAGTCAATCCATGAATTTAAAAGTTGACCTAACGAGAAAATACAAAGTTGAAGCAAAAGCTAGCAAATAATTAGATTGGAGAAAAGGTCTCCAGCTGTAAAGCCAACTCCTAAGTAAGAAACTATAAAGGACAAAAAACAGAGGCACTTTTCCTAATTGTTAGACAATTTTCCTGTCCCTTCTTTGCCTGTTGCTAGTAAATGGACTGGTTTCTGAATTCACCAGCTAACAAAATCAATTTTTATTTCTATTAATGCTATAAGCAGTGTATCTGTAAATAATGAAATGTTCTCCTTGGCAGCAGTTATGAGAAGGAAGGAAAAACTGGTTTGGGAGGGAGAAGTTAGATTTTATGTACAACTGTTCTTAGGGCTAAACTAAATGTGTTTGTTTCTGTGTTTGTCCACAGAATTTCCTGGTGCTCAAGCTGATATATATTTCAGATAATACTGTAGAAAAGACTGTGTCCAAAGCAAATTTGTGAGCTAAACTAGAGCATCTGAAAGGTTCATTTCCATTATCTTGCTGAGCAGGCAATAAAAGCTCTACTTTTGAAAGCACAGAGGAACTGAATCTCTAAGCATGGAAGAGGCAGGGTAGGGACAGACACATTCCCATGAGGCGTCCCCTGTTCTCAATGTGCCAATAGGCTGAACTAAGCCTTGAGTTTGGGAAGAAGGATCTACGGCTACAAACACCGTCTGAAATGCGAAAAGGCAGAATACCGTAATTTAACAGAAGGGTATTTTCAGTGGGAAGATAGTCATTCATAAAAATTTGTGTATGAGTGTGCATACGATTGCACGTACAGGTATGTGTGTGTGTGTATATATATCGTGTGCATATATATGTGTGTGAGTGTGTGAAGGTGTTTCTAAAACTTTAAAGGGAGAGCTCTAGGAAGGGGACCCTGAACTCATGAGCTACTTGTTCGCTTTGTGACCTTAGACAAGTGACTCAAAGTGACTCTCCAGCCTTATTTTACTGATCTGCTAGGCGGGGGGTGGGCTGGGCATAGTAACAGTTTTAATCTCATAGTGTTGTTGGAAAGATTCACTGAATTAATGGTTGTGGGTGTGGGAACAATAAATGCCACATACAAAGCATTAAAGTATTTGCTTGTTTATTATTTCTATTTGAAAACTCGGTAGTAGATGTACATAGTACAAATTCTCAGAGGTCCACATCAGCACATAGTGCAGAGGAAGCTGGCCCTGTTGATCACAATTGTCAACTTGACTGGGTTAGCAGACTCCTAAAAGATTAGTGAAGCGAGCTTCTGTGAGTGTCTAAGGACCGTACGTGGACTATGCCCAGTTCTTAGCCCTTTCCTCTCTGGTCCTCTTTCCAGCCTCCTCTGCTTCCCAGCCACCAGGAAGTGAGCACTTAGACATGGTCATCATGCTTTCCAAAGTTATGGAGCAATGAGTTACTCAGCCAAGGTATCTACGATACACTGAGTATCGCTACGCTTTAACCTCATAGCATGACGTTTGCCTCCTCTCCAGTTTGGGGATCTTGGCATGAACCCCACGAAACCCAAATCAAACTGAAACAAGAGTGATTTTAATGGGCTTATTACTGAGTCTGAGGGAATGGCCAAGGTGGGAAAAAACAGAAGCTCACGTGTCTATTTAACCAACAAACTGATGAAATAATTGCTGTCCTATGTAAATTATGCCTGATGATAAGTATTCAGGATATCACAAGTCGATCAATAATACCATCATTTTTCTGATGAAGAATGCAAAAATATGTTTTCATATCTTTCATATCTTTAGTCACAGAAACTGCTTCATTGACACCTTGTACATGCAATTTTCTGGTAAAGGAAAGATTTTTCTTGAGCAAAAGCCAGTGCAACAAATATAATAACTCTTTTCCATAAGCTGTGGTTTATTTCACAGAATGGAAAACTGAATTCTCTGAATGTTGAGATGTGATTTCTTAGATGCAGTGAACAGTAGTCAAATGTTTGCATCACACCTATTTCAATGTCCTGTAAAAAACATGACAGATCTGTGCATCAACTATAAGTCAAGAAACTGGATTTTATCATTAACATAACCAAAAATAAATAGTATTCCTCTATTACAAATAGAAACTTGGTTAAAATTATATTAGCTTATATAACATAGACTCACATCTGACAGAATGAAAAAAAAACGTAATCAAAACATTGCACAACATAGCTTAAGAAATAGCTATGTTTTCATAGCTTGAAAACAATGTTTAATAAATACTATGACTACCACAATGAAGCAGCAACACCACTGAGCTTTCTACGATGCAGACTTCCCCATAGAATATCTTTTATTTACCTCACACACAAAACACCAAAGTTAAAAGTCGACGCGGAACTCAAATAAAATTAGCTCTGCTACAAGTCCTAAACCATGTACATGGAGGGACTAATTATTTCCCTGCTTGTTTGGCTGCTATCATTAGAGTACATCTCATTTTACTGTTTTTGTATGTGCTTTTACATGTTTCTCCAATTTGATATTATCTGTTACAAACAGTCAGCTACTTACGGGCTGCTTCCACAGTATTTTATAACAAGCCCAGGCGGGTGCTTAATGAGCCTATTACAAGGACTGTGGGGAGAAGAGGCTTTTGTGAGCCCCTTTCTACCCGTCCCCTTTTGAGTTTGTAAGGTGGGGTAAAGCAGTTGAGAGAAGAGCTTAAATGAGCTTTTGCTGGTTGGTGCACCTCAAATAGAACTGATGTGTTTCATTTAGAAAGAGAGAGTGGCTTAGAGGAAACCAACAGGATACTAGGGAGCATCTTTTTTGAGTTCCTTTAGCAGCTATGTAAGGCTTCCAAATGTTTCCAACCCAGAGTCTGGGCAAATGAATTTTTGCCTTCATATCAGTACAAACTTTGGCAAACAATTCCTTTCCAGACTCTGAAGGGAAAAAACAAAAAAAACAAAAAAACACAGACTCTGATACCCTCCTGAATTTCAAAGAATAGATTTTAACTGCATAAATACTATTGGACCATGATGCTTGAATTAGTGGCTGACTGATAGTGGAAATTCCTAACAACTGAGATCAGACTAACCAACACTTCATCACTACCTTTTTAATGTGAGCTTTGTGTGCCGAACTAAAGAAAATAAAGGCTACATTTGTTGTAATTATGCTACTATTTTAGATATGAGTGTGTGTGTGTGTGTGTGTATGTGTGTGTGTTTGTGTGTGTGCATGTGTTTCTCAGAGAACACCTCATACATGAAATCCTTAAATCTCAGACAAGGGTCCTTCCTAATCATAAGTGGTGTCCTCTGGCCCATTGGGGCAGTTACTTTAACTAAATCTGAAAGTAAAAACAAAATATGTGCATTCTTCAGCTAGTATATGCATTCTCCAGTTGACCACATGCCCACTCAGAGGCCCAACATTGTTTTGATAACTGCCAGCCATAAAAGCATTTGAGTTTCAGATTAGGGTGCAGAGTGGCCACCTTCTCAGGCATCCTAATTCCCTGTGCATAAATCCATCTTAACTCCATCTTGTCAATGTGGCTTTCACATGAACCTAAAATAGGAGCTCCCCATATAAGTGGAATTGGCGACCCTCACTTAGGAGAAATGGCCTTAACAAATGAAGTTGCTCAAAGTCACCATTTGGCTTCCAAATAATCTCCATAATAGATTTTGAACAATTAAATACACAGATGACTTCGTCTTCACACGTGCTTTTCTTGTTCCCTTTCTTCTCCCTCTTCTTCCTTTCCTTCTCTCTTTCTTTTCTCCCTTTTTCCTTCCCCTAGAAGAGAAATGCTTCATTCAAATCTCACATACATTCCCAACTGATGTAAATAACAAAAATAGACCCTCGTGAGTTACCCACATTACCCAATAACTATTAGAACCCAGACAGGATTCAGGTATAATCTGTACTGTTTTTTCATGCTTAAAACTATACACCATTAGGCTGTGCATTACATCCATTAAAAAATAAGACTTGCTCTTTCAGCATCACTGCTGAAGAGAGTATCACTTTATGTTTTGGGAGTTTTACGTTACATCACCACCACTCTTAGGAGAAATTGTGATCTTGTCACCCACCCTTCCTAGCAGGGGAGATCCAGCCCACTCACGATGCAGGTTCCCCTCCAGGAGTGACCCCCACAGCAAAGAGAGAAATCCATTTCCATGTTCATTCGGGCCTTTGGCCTGTCTACTGAGAAGTCCTGCGAGGGCAAAAACATCCTAATTACATAAGTGATTTAATTTTGATAATGTAACAGCTGACCGTGAGATAGCAGACCAAATTCAAATGGGATTTGCTTTGCGATGTCTGAATTGTTCACCATTGGCTGCTTTATCCATATCTTTTTTTTTCACTAGTTGAAAGTATATTTAAATCATTTCAAGTATTAAAAAAAAAACAGGAAGTCTTGAAAGAGGAAATTATACCCTAGTTCTTGTGCTTAGATAAATATATGATCTCAGAAGACGGAGGGTTTGTACTGGACTTTAACACGTGATTGATCTAGGTTCTGAGATGGGCTTGCTCTTTTTTGCTTATTCTGAGACAGACTTATTAAACGTCTTCTTCTAACTATTTAGGATTTAGCTTGGGGAGTCTCGTAGACAATTGATTTGTGCTACTGCACTGCGTCTCAGGATGGACACCAATTACTGGCATTAGGAAAATTACCAAATATTGCCATAGATAAGTTAATCTTGTCGTGTGTAGTAACTTTTCCTTGCTGTGAAGATTAGATCGTTGAGATATATTCTGTCCTGTATCTGATGAGTCTTGTTTTCTATTGTAGACACTTATTGAACACAGAATAATCTCTTGGGAAAGAAAGAAAGACTGGCCGCCTCAATTCTGAACACAGGAATCTCAAATCTGTCCACCAGAATTTCTTCTCAGAGGTTTTATGGAAATTTGGAAACATTCGAAGGTAACCCATATGTGCTTCAGTTTGACATAATGAATAGAAATCAATAGAAACAAGACATCTTGTTCTCTAATTAGGACACAGAATTCTATGTCATTTGATTTTGGGTGACACTGGTTACTAAAGTACAACTCTGAAATTGACTCATACTCATTCTCATTTTGGCTGCCTTTTCCTGCCCCTATAATTCACTTCTGGGGCAAAATCATGGTCATTTTTAATTGTGTCCACAGTTACTTGATTACTAGTATAATTGGTCACTTGTATACTCACAATCAGAGGCAAATGGCTGATTCCACTGCCAACCACAGGAGTTACTATTTTTTAGCAGTATGTCCACCTGAAATTAAAAATTCTCACCAAAATTACAGGTGCAAAAATAATAAATAAATAAAAGAAGAAGCCTAGATTTGAGGCTGAATCAACTTCTTGTATAACAAAGGGAACTGTTAATTGAGAGAAAATAATGAGTATTGTGTGTGTGACCTTAAGAAATTCCTGCAAGAAATAATGAAAAGCAGTGAAAGGTACTTGGGGGGGGGGGAGAGAAGAACAACTAAGAGTCTCTAGAGGAAAAAATAATACCATCTTATCAAATGTGCGTGCTTTGTTATCAAAGAAAGGCTGACTTCTATCATTTAAATCAGAATTACAAGAATGAGGCTCAGTTGATCAATTTCTGTTCACAGATAACACACGAGGAGAAGTTGTAACATCCTGGCACAGTCTTCTTCCTTAAAAATTACCACCTTCGTGTCTGAAGGTTTTCTCCCCCAAAAGACATCATGGGGCCTGGGGAACCACTTAAAGTTCCGTGCCATGCTTGCCCAAGAAACACAAAGTGTTGGTGAAGGATAAACAGAGAGCGCTTTTTCTTTGACCCACTCCGCAGTGTGATGGGCTAGTGTTGTTAGTTTATGTGAGAGAAAATAGCATAGGCTTTCTGAAAAAAAAGTGGAATTGGATTAAGGCCTTTGTGCACATCTCAATGCTGAGAGGAATTAGCAAGGGTTGTAGGCACTTAAAGGGGCCCTCATGCTGAAGCTTATCCCAGATTTTGCACAATAAACATTTGAATATCAACAGTGTTTTGCAACTTGCAGCACTAATGTATAAACTTCTCCCTTTTGAAACTCCCAAATCCTTCCAAATGTCTGTAACACCCGCTACATAAACATATAGAAGCTAGAGTAGAAAACACTTAGTCAGTGATGTGAGTCTGCTTTTAAAAAGATCTTTCTCCTTTTCTATCTTCGGATCTAGAATGTTTTATAATGGCTAGCTGGTTTAACGACTTTAGATGCTCTATTTAATTTTAATCATTCAACCTTCTTTCAAGCTTTGCATTCTGGTATGGGGGAGGGGGGAGCATCCCAAGAATGTACGAGGATGTGTGATTAAGGTTAGAACTGTTTTGACCAAGATTTTCTTGTTTCTTTTTTTTTTTTTTTTTAACCTCAGAGTCCTAAAAGATCTTTTATTTTAGAAGGGATCCTTACGAAAGTTTTGAAAAGAAATCCACCCCTAGAAGAACTGAACTATTTTCACCTAGTTAAGCCTGCTGTCTACCTCATTGGGAATCCACATATGAAAATCAGTCCCCACTCTCTAAACTAATCTGACACCAGTCCTCCGACTGAAGATAGTAGGCTGATTTTGTAGCGAGGACATCCAACATCAAACACTTATTTGATGTTCCTGACATTAAACAAGTTCTATTTTTCTCTTTAAGAATTCCCAACTCCCAAAAGTGAAATCAAAGTGTTACAGAATCTAGGGGAGGAACACACACAAAATTAAAAAAGAAAGAAAGAAAAAAAGCATTAATTCCACTCTTCCAAAAATCAATCAGAGTCAGACATAATACTTTGTTTTCTGAGATGAGGGTATTTGCTTTTGGTTGCTTGTATAAGAGAATTCTTCTGTTCAGCTCTGTGTGTGACCTGTGTTACGTGTCATTTTATATGCCTTGAGCCTCCTAATTTCGCACTAACACAAACACTTGCGACGCGAACACATTTTTCATCAAAATCTACAGCAGCAGTTTATGAAACTTAATGAATAAACAGATCCCCTTCCTCCTTTCCAGCATGTACTACCTAGAGAGGGCTCTGAGCAACTCAGTCTGATGGTAATATATTCCATCTAATTGAGGAGTCGGCAGGAAAATCTATCTACGGTGACCCGACAGAGTAGTAAAACACTTGTTTGAAATTATTTTTTGAAACTGTGCTCATTTCATGCCTGAAAAGACGGTAGTAAAAATCTCATTGCAGTGGGCCTGGTTGGGAGGTTGGGGAGAATGAAGACATAACTGTCCTGCCCAGCTCTGAGGCATGTGGAAGCAGTTTGCCTATTGAATTTGATACAATGATGTGTAGATGAATAAAGTTATCTCCGGTGCTGAATAGGATGGTGTCAGTGGGAGGGTAAGAAGGGGGGAACTTGGAATCTGAAAAGAATTCTTTTTTTTTTTTTTCCTTTTTCTTAAAAAAAAAAAAAAAGAACTTGAAGGTCAGGGTCCAGCTGCCGAGCAAGAGGAGAACACAACAAAATGCTGGACAGGCCTAAATAAAGACAACTATAGACACCCAGACACACATATTGCAAAAGTTGCTTGCTTCAAGTAACTAATGTATTAACATATATTTCTATAGGCAAAGAGCTATTTTTCCCTTTAGGCTGCCTTAGACTCTGATGAAAACATAGGAACATCAAGAGCATCTGTAAAAATTACAGCTTTAATGAAACAGATGAAACAGGCCATCAAAGGTAGGAGAAAAGAAGAAATTCTAATGATTATGGCTTAATTCTAATAGATTATAATTATTATGATTGGTATGAACCAGTTTCTGACTGACATTCCATTTTCCCCCATTTAAGCTTTCATTTAAGGGGAGGTGGGGCAGGGGGAAAAAAACTAACAGCCACTAATTATTCTGCAGGATTTGCTGCTTAACTCAGTACAAGGCCTTTAATCAAATAGAGTAAAGAGATAAAACCTTTAAATGTGAATCATCACACAGATACACACTTTTCCTTATCCTGTTCTTTTTAGATTGGTTTGAAAAGTTAACGTTTTGCTTTCAAATCATTCTAGTTCTGTGATATAAAGAGATGGACCAAAGAATTGCGGGTGGTCAGATAGATTATAACGAAAAGGTTAGGAGGTTTATGATAAATCAATTTGATCTTCTAATAAATATTTGTTACTTGTCTTCACTGCTGTGGATCGCCATTATATTTTTATTCAAATGTGCTGGTATATTCCATGAGGAGTAATGATAGCTACACACTTATTTGGGTTGACTCTTCCTCCTCTGTACTCTGATAAGATTTCTAAAAGACAGAGAAAATGAGAAAAAGTGAAATGGAAATGAAGATAGGATAAGGGAGGTACAGCCTACAGGGTCTGTGAATATAATCTTGTCTGTCATTTTACTGAAGTTTTATTTCTATGGCGCTACAGCTGCAGAAAGTAATCTCAAACATCAAAAGTTTACATGATAGACGGATATTCATTTTGACTTCCATTTTAAGGCATTTTAGAAAAATCTTCACTCCTACCAGATTAACACTAATATTGGAGACACTCTACATGAACATTTTATTTCTTTGTACTTTCCACAGTAGTGAATTAGTCTACTGTGATGATAGCAAATCATGAAAAAGCAAAGTAAACAAAAAATCTTATTTCTCTGTACTTTGGCCTCTGAAATTTGTAAGTGCAGAGTAGAAATCTGACTTATGATTGTAGGTATTAACATATAAATTCATAAAGGCTATTTGCATCAAAATTGGATTTCACTAAATATTTGCCATATAGTCAAAAGTATGTTACAAATTGGAAATGGCCTAACTTTACTGAAAATAATACTAATAATTCAGAATAACCTAAATTATTTCACTAGTTTACTTAGCAACATTGTATAGATGCATGTTTCATCAGAGTCACTTATACTGCAGCCTTTTCTTCCATTCTGTAATGAAAAGACCCAGGAATAATCTGTAGCTTTAACTGGGTTAAGCTATAGGGTAGCGCAGCATCTTAATTATGACAGTTATTCTGTACCTCCACCAAAAAGAAAAAAAAAAAATGGATGAGTTTCTTCATCGTGCATCTTGCCATTAGACTATTGACACCCTATTGTATGCTTGAGAGAGGTACAGTAACCCAGGAGATTATTCTAAATGTGAGATTGTAAATGTTTCTTAAAGATGTCTTTGTAGAAACTGCAGCTTCTCTCGTGTGCTCTTGCAAGCTGCAGAGCCCGGCAGCCGTGCCTGGAACAGGCAGAACTGACGACATGCTGTGTATAACGCAACTCTGACCAACAACTTGCAGAGATTAGGAGACCGGCAGAAAGATGTCAATGGTGGTTTAAGGGCTCTGCTTTCTGAAGTTGTTCAGAGTTAATAATTAATGGATATCTTTCTTTGATGGCTCTTTTATATTTGGATGCAGCTGCCTGCAAATCAACCACAAAGAAAACTTGATTTTGTTTGTCATTAATTTTGACTTTGTTTAAGAAATGTTGCTGTGCGCTTTAGGATCACAGCCTTCCTAATTTGCCCTTGGTTTAATGTGGAGATGAAATCCTTAATTATCAAAACTGTTTTAATTTTCAGGCGTTGGTGACAGTGTTTTTTTTTGTTTTGTTTTTTTTTTTTTTTACAGAGTTCGTACATTCTAAGTAGTTTTCAAGTCGTTCAGATGGGCTGAATCTAAATAACCGTTCTGTGGTGATGCTAATTTTGACACAATATGTTCACAGAGGAGTTTCTATTCTCACGTTGAGTAATAATTTATTCTGAGTTCCTTTCGCATATGACTACTTATTCTGGTATTTTCTTCTATGCTATATTTTTAAAAGCAAGGGGGAGAATTACATAATTGCTGACAATAAGAAAGTGCTAAATGTCTTCTCTATATTTTAGTCCTGTCTTACAGGCAACTAATAGATAACAGTTTGACCCAGTGAATAGGAAATATACTAATCGAGAAAATATTAAATTTTGAAGTATATCCAGTCTTGGAGACACAACTAAACCGTTGCCAAAATACGTGTAGTTTATCAGGATTTTGTTTGCTCTAAATTCAGTCTACCTCAAAGACTGAAATATGATCTTAGAAATACAATGGCAAATTTACTGTTTTTGTTATGTGCAGTGGATATACTTTGGTAGAGCTATAAAGTCATTTCGAATGTCTTTTTATGCCAAAACAATTCCTGTTGACTCATTTCCAATTTCTAATTATATGAATAATTATTTCTGAATCCCACAGTTCTCCTAAATAACATCTATTTTAATAACTGCAATTGATACTTCCATCAGTTGTTGTACTGTCTTGCCTCAGCAAATAACCAAACATCTGCTGGTTGCATTTACTGTCACTGAGTAAATGATTTTATTTAAAAGAAATCATGTAAATTAGAGAGGAAGACAGACTACACAATTTTCTGTTTTTCATTAGCGGAAGAGTTTCCCTTCAGTTAAGAACTCTTTTATACCTGAAGACAACTGTCACTTGTCTCACTAGCTTCTAGAACAAGGTTAAGGAATAAAATTTAGTTCTGGAAAAATAATGGAAAAATAAATTCTGTTTGACTCAATATATTCTTTACTATTCCAACTGTTGGCATTTAATCAGGTAACTGGGGCAGTTGAGATTGTTCATCTTTATTGGTGCCGGTACTTAAATTTGTTATGCTACATCACACTATGCTATCTAACTAGAGTCTTAGAAGTTAATGAAAGCTGTCTGTTCTAAATATTTAGATGCTTTCAACTCTATTTTTTTAGAACGTTTTACTTTTTTTGCCCTGCGAGCAAAGTCCTTTTCTCAACCTCTCCTAGTAGATACAGATGGCATCCTTTAAAGAAAAAAGAGAAAAGAAAAAAGGAAGCTTTCCTCATTCCAACTTCATAGTGCTATCAGTGGTCTCCTGCTTGCTCCTCTCTGACATCTGTCAGATGCAAAAGCCACTGACCTAGTGGGGTCATAATGCACTTGTTCATGTCCCTACCTGTTCATGTCCCTACCTTTTTCCTGGATTTAAGGTTACTACTGTCTTCCTGGATTTAAGATTACTACTTGGGTTGGACTGGACAGCACCTCAAAACAATAATCAAAGATGCTAAGATAACAAGGTCATGAATACAAAGGAGGCAGAAAAAAAACAAGGCAAGTGTTATTTTAATCAGTGCGGTCAATACTACTGCTTTAAAAAACCCTTCTGCTTAATAGCAAAAAGTATCATCAATAATGTTGTTTTTCACAATCCAAACATTAAATCAGGCTTATGTGGTTAACATGAAAACTCTTTTTGAAGAATAGTGCCACTTGTTGCAAAGATTTTCATTTCACAACCCCTCCTATTCACGCAGTAAAAGATAATTATTTTCCTTGTAGGTATAAATATAACCTTGTTTTATGATTGGTTTGGGGCTGCCAAAGTTACAGACTTTTAGTATCCTACTCTGAAAAAGGAAAAAGGAAAAACACTGATGTAAAAATAGAGTAATTTTTATCATATCTGATTTAATTCTATTGAAGTTCCTCTTTTAGCTAAAAAAAGGAAATTGCCCTTCTCACTGTTTTTGTCAAGATACATGATTTATTTCATTGTCAGTTTTCAAATTATCATTTATTTTCGAAGGGTTGGGGAACTATTTAACCAAAATGTGTGCAATTCAGAATTATTCAGGGAAGAAGGCATAATTTCGACAGTGTTTATGTCTCCTAAAAGAAACTGTACAGTTACTTAAAATGCAGAAAGCTGAAGCACTACCCGGAGTGCCTATTTTTTAATCGTGAGAAAACTTCCCATGGCATTACATGCTATGCTTGCTATTGATTGCAACTTTACCTAAAATGTATAGACATCTTGAAAATATGTTACTTCTATAGTGGCTAGATCAAAATTCAAATCTGCACCTCATTATTCTTAATCAGAAATACACTTTCAATAGCACAGAACATGCACCAAGAATGTAGACCTCATGAAAAATGAAAGGCTCCCACATTCACTCCATTAGCTTTAAACTATGACAAGATTAAATATTGTTTTTCTTAAATTGATTTTATGTGTTCCTGCTGCTTTTCCTGAGTCCTTCGCTTTGTACTTTGGTTATGTTACCCTTTGCTCAAAGGAAGTCCATTGCTGGAATATTAGAAAATGGAAAAAAGCCTGCACCATTGTCCCCATGTAATAGATATTGTTTTAGAATGTTTGTCCTTGAATTTAAAATAAAAGATATGCTAATAAGTGACCTATTCAAGACTTTACTCTCCTACACTAAGAAGCTTGTTTTCATTTGATGAAAACTATTAATGCTAAAACAAAAATTGTTTTGAATTCATTTATAAGGGATACGTACCTACCTCTTTACTTAAAATCAGTGATCCATTAAAGGTTTCTCGCGGTTTTCCAAGCTCTGAGCACACTGAGTATTTAAGTATGAATAAGAGTGAAGGTGGGGGGTAGGTTTAGCTAAATAAAAGATTGCTTGATATCTTGGGGTTCTTTGAAGAGTTTTATAGGCTTAGAGTTCACAGTTTGAATGAAAGAGTTTTTAAACTTTTATATATGGAGGTTTGTTAACCTGCATTTCAATTATTGAATAATTAATTAATTACACTAATTACCTTAGTGAAAAAATTACCCCGTGAGCAATCGAAGCTGAAGTCATAAATGGAAGTTTAGAGGCATGATGTGGAAATAAGAAAAAATTGTGTTAAGGTGTCAATAACTTTTATGTTTTTCATGGAGTGTTTGCATTGTCTGAAAAATACGAAGATATTCTGGAAGAATAGCTTAGTATTCCTATCACTGCATATATAAATGTTAAACTATCAAAATATTTCATACAAAAGTCTAGTTGTTTACCTGTTGTACTCGTTTTCTTTCCCCCCTTTGGGAATTTGTATGTTTTGACAATCAAAGGAAATATACCTACCTATATATTAAGCATGTTTTGTGAGGAAAACTGATTTTTATATGGGAAGAAATTAAAATTAAGAAACAAGGAAGAGTGAATTCCAAAGATGCCAATTTTTCTTCAGAAATTTTAACTTTTAAAAAATATTTTAAAATAATTAATATATATAAAAATTGTATATAGTAAAAATTCTATAAATTGAAGGAAGAAAAATTTGTCATTCTTTACTAAATGTTCGCTGCCTCTTTCTGAAATCCCTTATACTTTATTTACCTCAGAATGCTTAAATAAGTCTTCAAAAGCAATAACAAATGAACTAACCTGAATCTTGCAGATGCCATGAAATACTTTCACTAATGAAAATAAATGGTCAAACAGAAGACACATGGGCCAACATTGACACAAACGAATGAGAAATAGAAAATGCACTTTCATTCTGTTCAGTTTTTTCCTCTCCTAGGAAATACTCTTCTACAGTATTAATTTTTTAAGAATAAACAATATTAAGATGCTGAACTTTTCCCTGGTTTATTTATTAGCCATAATATTAACAATTAACTTAGAATTTTAATATAGTTATGTTTTGAAAACGTCTTTAAATCTTATATTTAACTACAACTAATATGTGGTATGTCTAAATAATCCGGAGTATAAATATAAGCTCAGTATAGAAAAAGGATATATAAGTAAATTAAAGTTGTTATTCTAAATGTTGACTGATTTTTTTGTTGTTGTTAACTGATTTTAATTCAATAGATTCAGGTATTTTTGAATCACTTTGCTAGATTATGTTATTACCAACTATAGATTTTGAAATAGCAATATTTCACTCTAATTTTCTAAAATAGAACACATTTTAAAATCATAAACTATAAAATAAAAATGAAACCCATGAATCATTTTCTCTTCACTTCCTGATAACTGGCTTTCAAAAAACTATCACATTAGATATATTGAAGCAAAATCATTTTAAAATATCACAAGTTATCTTTCTAAAATAGTACAAGTTACCTTCTTATTCTTATTGCCTTTGGAATATATACTATAGTTGCATTTTACTACATGGACTTATAATTAATGAAGGAGGCTTTTTTCATGAATTATGAAGAATGAAAAAAAATCATTGTAAAACCTCCAATTTTGCTAGTCCCTGTAAAAATTGTGAAGTCTGCGTAATATTAGATTTATATTAAAAATATAGTCCACAATCAAATAGAAACATTTAGGTGTGCCGAAAATTACTCTTCTCTAAATTTAAGATACGCTTTAAAAATATTTTTAAAGCATAAACAAATTTCTACTCTACTAAAATAAATAAGCAATGTTCTTGTGAAATTCCAATTATAATTTGCTTGAATACTATTGAAATAGTTCTTAAATATCTATTCATTTGCTTTGACTAAATTAATTTTGTTAAAAATATTTAATTAATTGAAAAGAACTTAGAGTTAAGAAAACATGGGGCACAATATTCTGACTTCTATTGAATTAGATGTACAATTTAAAGAAAAGGCATTTCTTAAAATTAAGTTTAAATAAACATACAATATTTAACTCAATATTTATTAGGAAATTATTTGAAAAATGGGAGTAATGGAAGACAGGAACAAAAGAATTTCTATGTCTTCTTGAAATTATAAAAATAAAGTATTCATTCTTTATATTGAAATATTACAATTAGTCATTTCAATTTTAATTGAATATTTTTCTAAATGCCACTATAACTTTTTTTTTCATGAAAGAAGCTTCTTGGACATTAAAATCTGAAAATATTTACTTATGCCATGTGTTCAAACAGAAACTGAGATGAAATAATTGATACTGTAAAAGACTTAAGACATCAGTATAATACCAAATGTTATATATACATTGTCTTCTCAATCTTAAATTATTTGGATGCTGATTACTTCATGTTTATTTAAAAATCTCACTCTTTAAAAAAATCATCATTCATTATTTAAATAAGAATCAACTATATTAAAATTTGAGACTATTTTTTCTTATATGAGGTCTACTGTACAATGCTCTTCATAAACCATCCAGAATGTTTGCAGATTGTAACTAGCACCTGTAACAAGTCCAGACTTTGACCAGTATTTTGTTTGTGATGGCTGAAAGAAGGGAGAATGAAAATCCGTTTTTAAACTATTATTCTTGTTGGTTCGTTTGATGTTTTTCCTGTAATGCTTGTATCATACTACAGACTCACATCATTAAATGGTTCACGAAAATGGTTCAAAGAGTTATCAGAGACATGAATTATGATTCATGAATATTTTTATATTTGTCAAAGGTTAACATAAAATTGAACCATAAATTGCCTGATGTATTTGTTCAGATGCCAGTTAAATGCATTTTTTAAAATTAATAAACAGGAATTTTCTCAACTTTAAGTTTTTCTCATGTCAGGAAGTCTTCCTTATAGACTGATCTCTGTTACCAGGTCAGAAAGAGATCACATAGTAAAGAAGGAGTAAAATCTAGAGTAAGAAAATGGAACAGAGGCTTCCAGAAATATGAAAGGCAGTTAGATCTAGAGAGAGCTTTCTGAGTTTGAAAAAAAAAAAAAAAAGGATAAAAGTTCCTTGGGTTATAAAATAGTTTATTTTTTAAAAAACATTTACTAACATGTTTTTTAAATGCCCGGTGATTTTGTGTGTATATATACCTATACACATAAGTGGGTGTGTACGTGTGTGTGCCCGATAAGAACAGTGGAAATTTTTAGCTTTTGAAAAAAATGAAAACATTTCGACATATCAGTGAAGTAAGGCTAGATGAAATAACAAATCTCCTCAAACATTTTCTTGAGCTGCAGATAAATGACCTCATTGTCACGCACCTTCCCTTGGAAAACATGATGAATAGATAAATTTACAAAGTAAAAATTTCAACGGAAAAGACATCATGACTTGAGCAGAACACTTTACTGATTAATTTAGTTTACTGATTTGGTGCTTATTAAACAAGCAGAAAAGTTGGCCGTTTTCAAAGTACCGAATTGAGGATTATCATTATTTTGATGAGGCCGCCCCGCCATGGTCGGGCAACCTAATCAGAGTGTTGAATCAAGTCCAGCTCTGGTCTAAAAAGAATAAACTGTACTCATCAGTAAATGTTCTTAATAGGAAACTTGAAAATATTTCATTATTCCTAATTTAATGAAGAAAACTTGAACAGTTAACTCCACGCCCATGTTCATACTCAAGAATATATTATCAGGAAAACCATAAAAAATGGTGCTCGGGGTCCTCATTTCAACTTTGGCTTTTTATTTTTCTCCAGGTGAAAAATAAGCTTATTAACTTTGCAAACACTCATTTTATACACAGTTCTGAAACTTTGCGGTGTCATTGGCTGCATATTACTAATGCAAACCTGTTTAAACCAATGTGTTCATTGAACATTAATTTATAAATACGTATGCTGGGTTTATGCTAATATAAAGTTCATTTATATTGGCTGTATAAATATAGGGTGAAAGGGATGTGTGGTCTTCTTAGTATACATACCTCAGGAGTAGTATATAGTATTCCTAAGAATGTTTATAGGCAAACGTTTTACCTATACGCCATGCATTAGTGGACACGAGGACCCACATCCAGATGTTTGCAGCATTAGAGAGGATGTGATCAAACACTGAGCACAATGCCAGGCACATAGTAAATAGTAGTAGGAGTCTTTAGCACTATTACTAGAGGATGCTTCTCCCCTAATAGCACTACTATGTCATTATAGCATAAAGGAAGTTCACACGCTGGCACACAGCTTCAAAGTAACCTTTCATATCAACCACACATATTATCAGCATAATATGCATTATCATCTAGGGTTATTCGTAGCATTAGGAAAAAATTGGTGTGGGGTGAATGAACTGCAGACGAAATGTATACAAAAGGCATGGGAGATGTGTGTGCAGTAGAAACACATAGCCACGCACCAGAGCTGGGGTCTGAACACCATCCACTGCTATATTTATACATTTGACAACAAAAAGGAATCACACAAATTGAATGCATGGCACAGAGTCGTACTTTAAACTTTTCCCTGTGTGCTTTCTGGGTTTGTTTAATTTAGACTTGATCAGCTGCTTCTCACTGTCCGTAATAAAATGTAAGGGGGCTGTGGGAGACATGCAGACAAAGGGTGTGGAGCCACACCATCCCTTCGGTGCCCTTTCTGATAGAATTGTGCTGAGTGGCAGTGCAGGGTGATGGGATGGAGCCAGGTGTATGATCTGATGAGCTTGGAGCGACTGGGGGTGGCTCCTGGAGGCAGCTAAATTAAAAACCTCCCTGCAATTTTGCTCTTTATCACCCCCTCCTAGGCTGTAATTGGTGATGGTCACTTAACTCTTTCTCGCCTTCTAGATTCAAATGTGCAGGATCCCTTTGCATCCCGTGTTTGTCAGACCCTCTGAGAGGATTCAAATAGCTTCGACAACACAGATCTCCCGCCCAACAGCGCATTAAGACAGAGGCGTTGGGGCCACACCACAGCTCTCCAGCCTGATGAAACTTTTTTTCTTTGCTGTGTTGACTAAGAGAACACAGGTGACTCCTCTAAAATAAAAGTGCCATTGATTTTGGCTTTTTCAAATGTTTATAATGAAACTCCATACTTAGGAAATAACAGAGAAATGCATACATGCCACATACATCAGAACTAAAATAGACTGAATTATTAAGGTCCTTTAAGAACTATTGAGCATTTTAGAAATGAAGATCAAGCTAAGAGAAAAAAATGTAACATTAAAAAAAAAAAAAAACCATTTGTAGAAACACCTGAGGGCACTTGAAACATACTCAGGAAAACAGATGCAAGTTTATTCCACAGCCGAGAATGCTTGTTACGTTGCTTTCTTTATTTGCATTTCTTTTTCACACAGACATATAAATTATTAGGAAGTACAGGCAAACTAGAGTGATTATAGAAAGTGCCCAAATCCCAGTGTGGGCTGGGTGATGATTGTAGGGGCGGTGTGGAGGGTTAAATCAGTTTAATAAACACTTACGGAGCTGGGGCAGGCACGAAGACACTTATGCAAATGAGACTCGCTCCCTCATTTGGAGTCCTCTGTCCCATGGGAAAGAGACAGGATAGTCAAAAGGACAGATCACTCAAATGCCGACGGAGGCGTGCAATCACAGAAACACACAGAAGTTACAGGAGAGATGCAGACAGAGCCAGAGGAGGGTGAAGAGCTGCGGGGAAGTTCATATTTTACCCAGTAAAAGACCTTAGAAAGAGCAGGCAACCTCTCCCGCATGGCTGTGCTCTAATTGGTACAACTGAGACTTATAAAGTTGCCTGCTTGAGCGAGATCTTTGCCTGGGCAGGAGAGGGGCTGTCCACACAGGGCAAAGAGTGGATGGTATGGGAATGCTAGTGGAAACTCGAGTGGCTTTGTCTGTCTTGAACTCTGATACCAGGCTAAGAAAGCATCTGGCCTGGAAAGGGAGAGCGCTGGAAGTGTTGGAAGACAGTCAGTTCCTCTGCCCAGGGAAAATGATTCTCTCAATGGGGTCAGGCTCACGTATTATTCAACAAGCGTATCTCAAACGCCCAACCTCAGTTGACTGCTTCTGAGAAAGAGGAATGAGAAAGTAATTTTCCAATTCATTTTGAAGACAGTCCTCCGTCACACTCAAGAGACAAGCCAACCCAACTAGAGGGGGAAGTTCGAAGCCCAGCCAGCCCGATGTGGGTAATGCAGGGAGGGTGTTCCCAGTAACTGGGTGCTATTTTAACAACTATTGACTTTGTACAACAGAAGTGTGACACTGTGCCTGCTCGTTGAGTCTACGGTATGACTATAAATCATCACCGCTCTACTTCTTCTTCTGGTTTTGCAGACAAAAATAGTGCCAGCCTGCAATATTCAAAAGCTCACATCAGGACGTATGGGAAACTAGGCTCCACTTTCCCAAATTAGCAGCTTGTGACTAGCTAAGGCGGGACGAGAACCATGTGGCTGAAATCCCAGCCCGGTACTCTTCACACGACACAAAAAAATCTCATTGCCACTACGATTATTATTAACTATCTGTTTATTGAGCCCACTCACAGCTAGACACTCTCAAGAGATGTAACGGGGAATCTGCCGTAATTCCAGCCTCCATAAATGTGTAACCTGGTAGCGTGACAGAGAAGTGGCTGGGAATTGCAATGGAGACTGTGGCTGGGCGTGGGCCTGACTGGGGCCTGAACGAGAGAATGTTAGGACTGTGTCAGCTATTGTGGCTCATTTCCCTCCTGGACGCTGTGCCCAGAGCTCTTCAGCTGGTCTTTCTGGGGCCCTGGAGGTGCCAAGGAGAGCACACGATAGATGAACATTTGTTTCTAGCATCTTTCCGGAGACTTGGAGGTGTGAACGGATACAAACCCTCCCATGACAGAAGATGAAGCCCACATGTAGCTTGCTGCTTTGAGAAAAGAGATAAATGCTGTGACCTCTTACATGCTCTTGGAGTGCACAGAGCATGCTATGAAGACACTAAGAACAAAGTGTTCCAGACACGAGCTCACCCTGTGCACTGCCTTCCCATTCCCTGCCACCTCTAGGGACCTGTTGTTCCGCAGAGATGTAAGGAATGTCAACAACAGCTGCACAATCACACACAACACACTGTGCAGAGCAAGAGCTCTGAGCAAAACCTCGTATATCCCGCTGCATTGCACACACTTGAGACTGCCGATGCCAAGTACTTTCCTTCAGGAATTTTAAATGCCCTCCCACTGAGCAACAAATCATGTAATACCCAGAGTCCTGGTGCGAGCAGCGTGCAGTTTCCCAGTGCTTTGCAGAAGACGTGTGGAAGGATGTTACCTCCTTCACGAGTTGCCAGCCCAAGTGCCCAAGTTAACCATTTCTTCCTTACACGGGTGTGTGCTGCTTTCCTGCAAGGTTGCTTTATGCTGATGATCTTGTGGGGTATGGGGGCAAGTCAATAAGTTGGCCACAGGGGCCCTTGGTGAGGAAGGTGATGGGTGGGCCTTGGCCTGGAGAATTGCCCAGAAGGGATGCTTCCTTTCCAGATTGGTAACAGGCTCTGTGTGTCCAATTCCAGTTCCCATTCCCAAGCCAGGATTGTGGGTAAGAGAATATGAGTCTACGAAGGAAGATTCTTCTTACCGACAGATGCGGTGCCCTGAATGCGAGGAGTGGGAAGAGCCAGGGCTGCAGGGATATGGGCAAGGAGCACAGTGAGTCAGAGAAGGGATGCTAGCGAGAGGAACAAAACAAGCCTGTTAGAAGCAGATGCTCAAAGCCAGGGTTTAGAAAAGGAAATTGGAGAGACAGGAAAACAATATGGCTTCCTGTGGGTGCACAGGAAGTTTGTGCTAAGGGAATATTGGAGACCCCGGCTACTGTTCGCATCGCTGCTCCACTGTTCTGTCTGGCTTGGTGCTGTGAATACTGTTGCATTAAGTTTTTTCCAGAAGTGTGAAGAAATGAGTTTTCCCAGGAGTCTCCTTTCGACTACAGAACCTTCAGCTGTGGGCTCTAGGAGGGTGAGATTTCTGCTGTGTTCACCGCTACACTCTCCAAAAATCAGAGCAGCCTGACATGCAACATATCTGACAAATATCAGTAAACGGGTCCATTCTCTCCCCTCCCCATCCGGGAGGCATTTGGCTTAAGATTGGGTGTCCTTTCCACTTTGTGCATCCCCTGTCCTAACTACCACATTTCCCTCATTCAGATAGGATGAGAAGCAGCCAGTAGAAGAAAACAAAGCAAGAATTGGGCACAGTTACATGAGGCCTACTGTGTGCCAGACTGTTTTAAGCATCTTTATTTATTTAGGTTATGTTCCTCCAATGTGAGTTAGGTGCTATCATTTCCATTCTACAGAGGAGGAGACTGAAGCAGAAAGAAGCGAATAAGCTTCCAAGAACACACATCTAATAGTTAACAGATCCAGGATTATGAAGCAGACAGTAAGTTATGGGACATCATTACTTTCTGTTGATAATACCAATAGGCTCTTCTACACACAGAAAACACAAACCTGCAAGAAAAATATGCCGCTGGGAAACTGGTGACCAGTGTGTCCTCATTGACATTATTCTGTGGATCTGATCTGACACTGTGTTTCTTCCGGCTCTTCCCTGATGTTAAAATGACTGTGAAAGTTAAACATCTCGAATTAATTCAAGACATCATGGCAGCCATGATAGCACAACTGAAAACACAAAAAAAGGACTTCCAGAACTGCTTTGGAGATTGATGAGAATGATGGGATGCCTATGTTTGAAGCGAAGGGAGTAATTTGATGGGGTTAAATGGCAATGTGTCTATTGTAATCAATTTTTTAATTTAAACATTCACCGTATTTTTTATCATACCTGTATCCATTTGCTAGCATCACTTACCATGAAAAGTGTGTAAACTGCAGGACTTCAGGTTAGAGATGCTGGACTTAACACATGCATCAGTTTCCACTACTGTACAATTAAAAATGTTTTAAAGGAGACATAGTTTTTTTTTACTCCATAGGACAGAAAGAACTGAAGATAATATACCAACAGCAAAATTTTCAGAGCTGAAAGACGGATGAAAATGTGGAAATGCCTTAAGGAGCAGAGGAAAACGGAATCCTCATATTGCATGGAGAGAGAAAAAACTAACAGTGCATCCCCAAAAGAGTGAGGACCAGTTCTGTCCCGTAACTCTGCAAATGGTCAGGACAGAATAAGAAGGAACTAAGTGAAAGTGTGTTTAAAAAGAAGTAAGACCAGGATGTGGTGGTGTATGCTGTAATCCCAGCTCTCTGAGGGACCGAGGCAGGAGGATCCTAAATTCTAGCCCACTGTGGGCAACTTAACAACTTAGCAATTATCCGATCTCAAAAGTGATGAGGGATATAGTCAGTGTGAAAGCCCTGGGTTCCATCCCCAGTACGAAAGAAACAAAATCAAAAACAGAAACAAAACTCAGTCAAATTCCCAAATCAATAACAAATGCTGGCGGGGCTGTGGGGAAAAAGGAACACTCCTCCACTGTTGGTGGGAATGTAGACTGGTCCAGCCACTGTGGAAATCAATATGGAGATTCCTCAAAAAACTACAACTGGAGGTTCCATTTGACCCAGCTATTCCCCTACTGGGGATCTTCCCAGAAGAATTAAAATCATCATACCACAAGGACGTA
>PVJO010007905.1:45675-78734 GCA_004026905.1 Hystrix cristata | reverse complement strand
TGTTGTCGGATGGGAAGGGGGATTTAGAAAATATATCTCCAGGTTCTTTATTCGCGCAGGCAATGAATTGCAGGAGCGAATTTTAGGGCATTGGGAAAGTTTATTTAAGTAACAAAAGGGAGACCGGTTTGGCCAGGTGGGTAAAATAACTGGCTGATGCTGTAATTAGGAATCTGAAAAGGCCTGGGAGACTAGGGAGCAGGAGGCAAGCGCGCAAGGCAGAGGGGAGAGCGCCGGGAGAGAGAGGGCGAGCGAGAGGGCGAGCGAGGGGGCGAGAGAGGCAAGCGAGGCAGGAGCGGCAAGAGCAGCAAGAGCAGCAAGAGGGTGAACTCGTGGTGCCATTCATATTTATCTGGATTCTGTTCTCGTGAGAGTTTCTGGATCCCATGAGAAGAGGGGCGATTGGAATTTCGCGCCCCAGGCTGACGTCAGGTCAAAGCCACTCCCCAAGGTTATGTTCATCTTCCCAGCCAGGTCAGGCCACGCCCTAATCCTATATCACCTGGAGTAGGGCTTTGCCCCCGGAGAGCATTTGCCGGATACCATGCCCTTTCAGCCACACCATCACGGGATCTCTGGCACCAGTGTATTCACTAGCAGTGGAGCTGTGTGAATGAAAGAGTCCTGGAGGACTCCCGGGAGGAGGTGGGATAGTCCCAAGATCCTCCACCCTTAGAGGCTGCCTCCTGCACCCTGGTCCCTGCCGGCTTCCTCCAGGTCGGTGTCCTGAAAGCAGCTGTCTTCCCACTGAGCAGATAACTTGGGCCTCCCCCGTCCTGTACCTTTATGTCTCCTTGGGCTCACGAGGAGTATCAGCTTCCATTTTCTCTGCATTTCCCCAAAGCCTGCCAAGCCACTCTCCAGCCACCCTCTGGTCTGCAGTTTGGCTAGACTCAAACCTCCAGGGGTCTCTTCTGTCTGGAGTCTCAGACACAGGAGCCTGCTGCCCTGACTGACCACTGGGGTGACCCCCTGGTTGGCTGGCTGTGCCTTCCCACTGAATTGGGGAGGGGTGGGGAAGCTGTTGAATTTCTGGCAAAGCTCAAACTTGCTTTAGATTAAAACTGGTGTAACAGGTTGGTGTAAAAGGGCTGCCCAGGCCTACTCAGGCTCTGGAGGAAGAGGGGCTTCGCGAGGCCTGCGGGCAGGATGCCCTATGAATGGACTCCAAATCTTCCTTCCTTCTCTCTCTGTGTCTTATTTAAGGCCTCAGGCCCCTCATGCCTCTAGTTCACTGTGGGCAGTCACGCAGGTGGCAACGTTCCCACGTGAGAGTAGGGCCAGCCCAGCCGGGGCTCCAGCCACATTCAGACCTGTATTCAGAATTTGGCCTGCAAGACCTGCTTGGTCAGCAGATTATCCTCCCTTCCCCTTTGAGACATGGTCTTGTTAATTAGCTAAGTTGTCCAGGCTGGGCGGTACAACTTTTCGATCCTCCTGCCTCAGCCTCCCAGAGTGTTGAGATTATAGGTATGCACCGCCATGCCCATGCCCAGCTTCAAACTGGTCTTGAACTCCTAGGCTCAAGCATTTCTCCCACCTCAGCCTCCCAAGTACTCAGATCTCTACCACACCTAGCTTCAGCTCACAGGCTGAAAGCCTGGCCAAGGTGTGGGATCCTCCAAGGGTCACTTGGTGATGCTGGGGAAAGCACCCTAGCAAGAGGCTGGCCAGTTAAACCTCACTGCCAGTTAAACCTTACTGCCGAGAACACATGGATGGCTCAGCAGCATCTCCATTCCAAAGTCCCTCCAGAGGGAGACTTGTGAGTCTAGGGAGGGACACCACACAGGATCAGCCCCCAAAGCCACAGCCCTGTGGTCTGGTGGAATAATACTCCGGGGCCCAGAGCATAGTCCCTCCCCACTTCAGAAGGCCTCTTGAGTCTCCCCACCCTTCTGCATGTCCTCTGAACCTTGAAGTCCTGAAGTTTTAGCAAGCCAAGCCCTGGCGGCAAAGCAGAGCAGTTGTTACACAAAGTCTGGAGTCAGGGTCTCTGCCTGTCATGAATTGTGTCACCCTGAGCCACTTACCCACCACCTTTCTCTGAGCCTTCTCTCTTAGGCTGTGATGAGGACAACCCTTGTTAGTGTTCAGGGCTACAGTGAGAACTCAGTGGGGCATGAGTGGCCACCCTTGCCTCCCAGTTCCCACTGCACCCCACCCCACCAAATCCTCTACCTCTCAACCTTCTTTCTGGCCTCCTGACTCCAGGCCCTATGGTGACGTCCCCCACAGCTGTCAGGCATGTCCCTTAGAGATGAGTGTCAGAGGCAGGCCCCACCAGACTCTGAAGAGGTGCTTCACTGTGCTAGGACAACACAGGTGTCCCCTCCTGCCCTTCCCATGGTGCTCTGTACTCCAGGTCCGCTTCTGCCTTGGAGCCATTGCCCTGGTGCTTCCTTCCCCTCGTAATATCCTTTCCCCAAGTCCTCTTTATGGCCTGTTCCTGCTCTTTGCACAGGTCTCTGGGTTCACAGCCATCCCGCTCAGCACATTCACTGACCCTCTCAGGTGTAGGGTGTCCCAGCACCCAAAGCTACTCCACCCTGCCCCCTGCTTTGCTTTCTTTACACTGTCAGAACTTGTCCTGTGTGCACATTTGTGTCTGTCTTGCTCCCTGCTGTGTCCTCCAGGGGTCAGAGGAGCTCATGTGCTGGTGAAGGGCTTTGTCGATGATGGGTCATTCATCGAGTTGTTGTTCGTATGCTGTGCAGGGTCCTGGGCATCTACCAGGCAGCTCACTCTTTTTCCCCCAGCTGGTGCCAGCTGTGTGCACCCCTCTTACTAGTCGGTTGTGTTGGCCAGAAGGTTTTCAGTATGTGTTAGGCTCCCTTGGTTGGGAAACAAAAAGACTGAACCAGAAAAATGTGGGGAGGCAGAAGTAGCCGGAAGCGGGTTCCCAGGGAAAAGCAGGACCCTGGCTTGAGCTGAGGTAGAGGTGAAGGGGACAACACCCTTCTGGCCTGGCCAGCAGGCAGGGGGGCTGGGGGTAGCGTTCAAGAGCAACTTACCTGGAAACTGCCTGTCCTCTCACCTCACGTCTGTCCAGGGGCAAACAGCGTCAAGGTAAGCTCTGCTTTGAGCAGCCTCAGCCAGGCCTTTGCCCCTCTGAGCCTGTTTCCGCCTCTGCAGGGTGTGGGTAGTGTTTGGACTCCTTTCCATATGGTGAATGATATATGAGGTGCAAAGCCCTTGCCCTGTCCTCATACCTGGCAGGCCCCTTGAGCCGTTCCCCTGTGGACAATGAGCCTCCCTGTGCTTCCTCATGCCATGCAGCTTTCTGTCTGGCCGCAGCACAGGGTGGGGAACAGCTTGCCTCTGGCCCCTCCGTGTCGACTCCCTGCTGACTAGGTGATTCAGATCTACGGGCGGACCTGACAGAGGGGTCATCTCATGTACTTTGGGAGCCCTAAAGGGGCTGAGATCCAGGTTGCAGGGCTGAGAAACTGTGGGCGCTCTTGGCAGTGCCATGGTGCCCTGCAGCAAGTGCACTGCTGGGCGCCACAGCCAGCCAAAGGTCCTAGCTGTCACCAGCAACAGGGTGGGCCTGGGCTGGGTACCTGGGCCAGGGCACCACTCTGGTAAAGAGAGCCTGCCTTCCTTGCCCATCTCTCACTCACTCCTATTCAGTGGTATTCTCATTCTTTGCTGTAACCAACTCCATGTTCCTGAGGTCCTGTACCTCCAGAGTTCTTGCTGGTTATCTTTCTCTTGCCTCTTCTCCCTCAACACTTCACTCCTCATCCCTTCCAGCTCTCAATCCACCAGCATATTTGCTCTTCTGATCTGTAACTTCTAATGGTCCAAGGGCTAAGAAGACAGAAACAGTAGAATTATTTAGAAAATAAGGGTTGAAGGCTATGAGAAAGGTTCAAAGGAGCTTTCCTGTGAGGACCTCAGTGCCAAGGTACAGAAAATTTCAGGACATAGTGGAGTCCCAGCAGTCCAAGTGTTCCAAAGTCATCAAATACCAGAGGATGTTTTCATTTTAATTGCTCTTCCACCCATTTCTGCTGTGCAAGATGCTGAGTGAGAGCTGAAGGTTCCGGGCCAGAGTCCTGATACCCGCCGCCCAGGCCTCCCTATGCCAGGAATACAGGCCCCCAGTCATGCCTCAGCACCTTTGAATTCACTGTACCTTCTCTCTGCAAGACTGACCCTGAGTTCTGCTGCTGGCTCCCTTGTCTCAAGAGTCGCTGCCCCCAGGATGGGCTGCAACATCCTCCCCCTGCTATTCTCTACTTCATTCTGAATGGGAACTTCCTGTTTACACAACTCAGCCTCTGTGCTCCTCTGCCACCTCCCTGCCCCACCCACTCAGTAGTGGCCTGTAGTGCCCTGGTAAGCAGCCCAATGGGGCTTTACTTCCTGTCTCTCATTTTCCCAAACAGAACAAAGAGGAATGAGAGGGAACAGCTGCTCCTTGTCTTTTCCACCCCTCAATGTGTCCCCCTACAGGGACCACTAAGACACATAAGGTCTCTGGGCCCTGGCTAGCTTGCATGTGAAATGTAGGATCACAATAGGACCAAAGGGGACAAACTGTTTATAGAACTCAAAAGAGGCCCACTAAAGGCTCTGTAAATGAAAAGTATAGTTTTATTATCATTACAGAAAAATCAGTGGAAGAAAAAAAGACTACCAAACTGGTTTTTGTGTTACAATGATTATTTTATAAAGTCTTATCAGCTATATAGTTCTCCCCAACTCTTAACGTGTAGGCACCTTCCTGGGTGCAGCGGTAGCCCTCCAGCTAGTGCCCCATCCTGGCACGGCCACCCCTCTCCAGGGCCTGCAAAACAGCGAGGCCAGCGCTATGCAGCTCCAGCCTAGCCCTGCAAGGGGTGAGCTGCAAACTCTGCTGGGGACTGAGGCTCTGGCTCCATTTTCTTGTCCATTTATCCACCCTCCCAAAACAGGGCTGGGGACAAAAGAGAGTACACATGTTCACATGCAGATAGGGCAGCGCTAAGACATCCAGGGCTGCCGTGGGTCCAGCAACACATCTCAGGATGGGCCCTCTACAGGGGACAATCAGAGAGGCTGGCACAGAGCTCTCTGGATAACCGAGGGCTCAGGACCCACAGGAGGGGTAGATCATCTGAGACCAATCCCAAGAAGAATAAATAAATAAATACTGTATAACTATGGTGTCCCCCAGCCTGGCCCGCTCGTGAATAAGGGGCTCTCACGGCCAACTTCAGTTCCTCCAGCCACCTTCCTCCTGGCAACTGAGGGTGGCTGGAAATGGGGGGGCCGGCCCCACCCTGCAGACTGAGAAACCAGGGCTGGGAAAGTCTACACAGTTCAGGAGGCTAGGGCAGGCAGATGAGTGAAGGCCTAGGCCTGTCTTGCAGGGTGAGACAAGGTCCTGCTTGTCTCCCTCTCCTCTGACACATGGCTCACGACAATGGAGCCACAAGTTGTATGACACCTCCCCTCAGCCCCCTGTCTTCTTGTTAGCTCTTCCTGGTCCAGCTACCAGATGGATGCAGGCACCATGATGACTGAAGGAGGGGCAGCAGGGCTCCAAGTCCAGCAGGGGCCTGTGTCCCCTCCAGGATGTGGCTGCATGAGGCTGGGCAAGGTAGCAGGCCCAGTCAGAGCTGGAAGGGGTACTGTCGGAGGTAGTCGGCCATGCGCCGGGGCAGCGGTAGGCAATCCACATCAGTCACCAGACGGTTGATGACAAGGCGGCACAGGTGCTGTAGACTGCGGACACTGCTCCTGCGCACAAAGGGCTGCACCAGTTTTAGGTGTACAGCAGTGGCGGCAGGGGCGGGCAGCGCTGGGTTACCAGGAGCACCTTCCTTAGGCATAGGGAGAGCTGGGGCAGCAGCGGGATCAGGACTATCACTTCGGGTGTCAGCAGCACAGGAGGCCACGTAGTGCTGCACAAGGCTGACCACATCTGGGAAGGCCAGGATGCGAGGCCGAGACAAGCAGTTGGAGTCCAGGCGGAAGCTGGAGTCGGCATACTCAATGCGCACATTGGTGGGGCCACGGGTGGTCTTGACTGACAGTGTGAACAGGTAGCTGGGATGGGTGCTGTCTCGTACTAGGAATGTACCCTCTGGCATCTTCTGCAGGTGCTGCCGAGCCTCATTGGCTGTAATAGAACCCCAGTACCAGCCTAGGTAGGTGGAGAAGAAGTCAAGGGACTGGTCATATTGGAAATTAGCTACGGCCACCAACCCAGGGCAGGTCAGTACTGTGCCTTCCTCTCTGCACTTCCCTGGAGAGGGCTGTACCTCTCCCATCGGACTCTCCCATGAAGGGAGGACCATGTCTCCCAAGTGAGACTCAACAGACAAAGCTAAGCTCTCCCCAGCAGATTTCCCAGGACAAGGCCTGTCTCTCCTCTCAGACTTACCAGATTCCCGAAGGTAGGAGAAAGTCTTGGCTATGCATAGCAGATCCTCCTCAGGGTCCAGCACTTTTGGCTCACTCTCTGGTTGGACAGGGGTCTCCTCTGCCACCTCTTCCAGGAAGGCCCCAGCAGGCAAAGGCTGCATGGCTAGCTCTACCAGCTCTAGGCTCTGGGCCCACAGGGGCTGCTGCCCAACCTGCTCCACAGCCAGCAAAGGACCAGATCTGAAAGGGAGAGGATGGGCAATGAGTAGAGGCTCCAACGCTGGCCCCACTTCTAGGGGCACCTCCTTGATTGCTTCCATTTATCACTTGCTTTCTGTTTTGGATTTACCCCAAACAGAGCCTTCCTGTAGGCATTCCTAGCATCCCCACCACAATGACAGAAACCACTGTGAACTAGCCTTACATTTGTGCTCTCCTGGCTGAGGGAGGCTAGCCAGATGACACTGGTCTTGACTGAGCCACAGGAGGGACATGTGTGGGGACTACCAGTGAGGGCCCAAGATTACTGTAGGAAACCTGAGATCACAAGCTGCCCTCCCACACCCAGATAGGTATGTCAGTCAGTAGGACCTCGGTCTACACTGGCTAGGACTTTAAGCCTGAAACAATGCCCTATACACACAGGTCAGACTCCTATCCTGGCCTCTGTTCCTCCTAGCTGAGGGTCAGGAGTGGACAGTGCCTTCTAAAGACACTGGCAAGTCTCACCTCCCACAAGCATGAGCTCCCATCAAAGGGCAGAGTACTCAACCAACGTTCTAGACCCTGCCCTGACAAGCCAAGCCTACTAGGCTCTACGGTCTTGGGTATAGCTTGCTCTTCCTCCTCAGGGTTCAGTTCTCTCTCCACCAATGAGGGGTCTACACTGAGCGGTTTGGCAACAGAGTTGGGCAACTGAGCTAGCCAAAATCTTCTTTGAAGGGAAGCCCACCCAGCTTGGTGATACTGGGCTTCTTCCCCAGGGTAGTGCGACAGGGACTGGCCTGCTTCCAGACAGAGGGACCGCTGGTCCTGCCTCACTCTTTTTTTTTTTTTTGTTTTTTGTTTTTTTGTTTTTTTTTTTTTTGTTTTTTGGCGCTGGGGATTGAACTCGGGTCCTTGTGCTTGCAAGGCAAGCACTTTAACCACTGAGCTAAATCCCCAGCCCTGCCTCACTCTTAACAGGACACAACCCCAGGCCTCAGTTCTGGGTCTAGTCCCTTTTGGTCCTTTGGACCCTGAGAGAATAAAACCGTAGGTTCTGCCCGCTCTGGCTGGGGAAAGTGGCACCCAAAGCCGTGAAAGCACAGGGTCATGTGGAAGGCAGGGTCTGCCTGCCCTTGAGCGGAGTGCCAGGCCAAAGGCAGGAGTCAGGGGGAGGTACTGCAGGCAGGAGGTACTGCTCAGGAGGTACGGCCTGAGCATACAGTGCCAGGTATTGCCTGTGAGTCAAGAGAGATGGGCAGGAGTTTGCGGCAGGCAAAGAAGCCAGGCCTGACAGAAGGTCATGGCTCTAGGGTCACTCATGAAGAGAAGGGGCCACCCAACTCTGGCACACTACGGTTGCAAAGTACTTTTCTATACCTACCCTGGCTATACTGTGAACACTCTGGAACCCTGCCCGGGGAGCTGGAGGCAGAATTTTGAGGTAACTTGGCATCTGGGGCCCAGGGCGTGGCTTACACACCTTCGGGGAACATTGTGGGTGGCCAGCTGGTTAGGCCAGAACCTCTGGAGATGGCCAAGACCAGCCAGCTTGGCAGAGCTTCTGCACAGGTCCTCTGTGTGGGTGTGGGTACCCTGGGGCTCCCGTGTATCTGGGTGTGCAAAGGCTACTGGCGAGTGAGTGACTGCATATCTGCGCAGGGGTGTGTCCATGGCTGTGTCATTATGGTGGGGGTGGAAGCTAGTACGCTCCAGGTGCATGTGTTTTCCTGCCTTGGAGCCCAGCCAGTGAGTCCTGCCTGAGCACACATTCCAAGAGTGCAAACTCAGCCAGGGGTGGGGGCTTCAGCAGAGCTGCAGTTGGGAATCCCTGCCCTCAACCCTAGGATGGCACCAGCTGTTCTGGGGCTCTGTGCGTGCGTGTGCGTGTGTGTGTGTGTGTGTGCTGTTAAAGATTTTGTTCCTCAACACCAATACTGGTTCTGAGGGCACAAGGGTCCCTCAGCTAGCGACATGTGAAAGAGGCTGTGGGACCTGGAGGGAGCACACCTAATGAGGAAGGTGTGGGGCAGGAAAGTTCAGGAGTTTTGAAATTCAAAAGAGGAAAGAAAATGCTGGAGACAACTAGGGAGTAGTAATCTTCCCAGTACTTCACATCCTTTCCCTGGACCAAGGACTATGTAGAGCAAGGGGCACTTCAGTCTGGCCCCATCTTCTACTCTTCCGCACTTGGCACTGTGCCTATGTTAGTTCTGATAACAGCTGCCTCTCGGCCACCCGGCTGTCCCTGGGTACGGGTACCCACTTGTACCTCCTCTTTTCTTCTTGAGCCTCAGATCAGTGGACAGCATCAGACTTTCTTCTTTTTTTCTTCTAATAGGAAAGGTTTACTGGGGAATAGGAATAGCTCCTGAGGGACAGGAGGGGTCCTGAATGGGTTGCCACCGAGGGCCTTTGTCAGGGGTAATTTATACAGCAAAGTTACAATGTGGGTACACCTTGGGTCAAACTATAATCAACCAGTAAGATTACGAATATATTTACTTAGCTAATATTGATCCAACAGGGAAGCGGGGCATGTAGCAAGGGTATATGGCTGATGTTATTAACCTTGGCTTATCTATGACTTCTAAAACAGGAACATTTTGGGAAGAGATGGGTCCAGGTGTTTTTGTCAGCCATGTGTATCTGGACTTAATGGACTGGGTGGTACCAATTACAGTATAATCTCAAATTTCCATTCATCCCTTAGGGAAATAGAGAATCAGACTTTTGACTGAGAGAGATGTTGAGGCCCAAGGAGTGCAGGTGCGTAAGAATACTGGGCTGAGGCCAAGGCTCTGATTTATCACCCCCCGCATTGTCCTCTAGGGTTTCTGGAGAACTCGGAGGGGGAAGCAGAAGCCAATGTCCTCATCACATTGGGCTGAGAAGAGGGGTGAGGCAATTATGGGGGTGCTCCCAAGAGCTGTCGATTACCAGGTGCCAGCCTAGGGACAGCCTGGCTTCTCAAGTGGAGACTGCTACCTGGAGCAGGGGAATGGACATTTGGACAGAGGGGCAGGGGCTTTCCCAAGGTCACCAGCTGACAGGGCAGCTGGCAGGCTGGGGGGGCTCTGGGTCCTGGGGGACACCATGCCATTTCCGTCAGGACCAAGGGAATTCTACCCTTGCGTCCCTCCCCTCTCCGGCGAGCCCGTTTTCCTACCCAGTGTGTGTGTGTGTGTGTGTGTGTGTACACGCGCGCGCGTGTGTCTGCGGCGGGGCTGTCCCAGGCCCACAGGGCGCCGCACCCTCGAGGTCCTTGCGCCCTCGGTGACCTCCAGCCCGCCCAGCCTGCCCGCAGCCCGGCAGCCGGCACGCGGCCTGCGCTCCCTGGTGCGCCCGGAGAGCCGCGCTTACCCTTGGACGCAGAGGACCATGTCCCGGCGCAGCGGCGGCTCCGGAGGGGCTCGGCGGGACGCGGCAGGGCGAGCAGTGGGCGCCGAGCGAGCAGGTCGGGGTCCCGGGACGCACGGCGGCGGGCGGGGACTGAGAGGAGACGGCGCGGAGGGCCGGGGGCGGGGCGAGCCGCCGCGTCCCGCCCTTCCCGGAAGCCGCGTCCCGCCCTTCCCGGAAGCCGCGTCTTCCTAGAACCGCGGACCGAGCGGCGCGGCCGGAGAGGGCGCGGTGCGCGGCCAGGGGCGGCGAGAGGAGACGCCTCTGACAGATTTCCAAGAACTTTCCAGGAAAACGGGGCGGGGCTCCGAGAGCCGACCCGTCGCAGGGAAGGAGGTGGCGCCGGGCGGCCGGGAGGGCCAATGGCGGCGCGAGGACCCAGGACTGACGTGCCCGAGTGGGCGGGACTGAGGGGCCCCCGGGAAGACCCGGTTGGGGGAGGCCGAGGAGGGACCGAGGCTCCCGCGCCCCAGCACAGATTGCTTTCGGCGCTGTGCCTTCCTGGGGTGGGCCCGCTCATCTCTCCACCGAACCGGAGCCAGCGCGGGGGCGGGGTCCGGAGTCTGTCCTCCTCCCAGCCGCCTCTCCTAGGCGGTCTGTCGGTTGTACGAGCGCTATCGGTCCGTGCCTGGACCTCAGGACAGTGTGCGGGCTTGTCGGGGCCTGGGGTGGGGTCTGGAGAAGGACAGAGGGAGAGGGGCAGGGGGCGGAGGCCGCCCTCAGAAATGCGCAGGTCCACTGTGTCGGGCCTGCGGCCACCGCGACCGAAAGAATTCAAGCAAGAACGTTTTCGAAAGAGTTGGAGGGGAAAGCACACTTGACGTTTTGAATTAGGCTGCCGGCCCCACTAATCGGGGAAGTGACTTGAGGAGGTAGATAAGGATAGTGAACCCCTGGATAGTCTATTCTCTAGCTCGGTGAGCCCCCAGAAAATGTTGGGAGAAAGACCTGGCGTCCCAAACACCAGGAGATAATTTGAGGGTAGGAAGATAGGGGTGCACTGCAGGGGCACTGCAGCGACATCGCTCCCATCTAGTTTACTTGCTACATTTGATCCTCAACAAATGGCATTGCCCTCATTCTGTAGAGCCCCCGGTGAAAGAAATGCCTTGCTGGGAAATGGTAGGTCCAGACCTTGCCCAGAAGTCTGTCGCAATCCCCTCCACCTTTTCCAGTTCCCAGACTCATAAGGAGCATCTTAAAGGACCATAGGGCCTGTGAGAACCTCCTCCTAACCCTCAGGCCAGAAGGACTGGGGGAGATGCTGTTTGGAGAGTCAGCGGGATCTCCTCCTCCTCACCCCCTCATTGCCTTGCCTAGTGTATGCTCTTAGAATCCTCAGAAAAAATTTGGGCTACAAGATCTGGGGGTGAATCAGTCAGTATTTACTAGAGAAACAGATATAATACAAGAGATAGGAATATATAAGAATTTACGGATTGACTTACGAGGGCTCCTATGGAGTCAGATGAGGAAGAGTACAGATGGTCCGTCTGCTCACTGAGTATCCAAAGGATCCAGACGAAGGTCTGGAGCTCTCTGCAGTGTCCCATACAAGTCCCTATTCAGAGGCCGATGGGTCTGCGATGGAAACTGAAGAGTCTGCGCTGGAAGCCAGGAGATTATGTCTAAAGTGAAGGTGGAGTGCCTCTGAAGAAATTGAAGCAGATCTGTCCTTCTTCATTTTCCCTTTATACCATCCGGGCACCGAGCTACTCTAGGGTGGATCTTCTACACTTTAGGGTGTGGACTTGCTGAGCCAATTTAGTTACGCTTCTCTTACTCAATTTGACAGTCAATCAACCATCACAAGGGAGTAGCAGTGTTTTAGGAGGCCTGAATAACAGAGACTGGGCTTTCTCCAGGGCAGCCAAGGCCCAAGGTGCCCTACTCAGGTTGGAGCAGAGGACAAAGGAGATCTGAAAGAGAAGTCCTGTGTAACAGGAAAAATAATTGGTTAGGATGAGGAATGACTCCAGGAGACTACCTCTCTGTGACTTTCCTGAAGGGAAGCCAGACTCCAGTAGCCCTGCCTGCTCCTCCTGAGTAGGACAAAGACACTGATTTCTTGGGATACTTCATCACCCATTTGGAAGGCTGGTATACCTTGGAGAGTCTGGTATGGGGCCCTTGAATGGGTGTCTATCTCTCCAGTAGGAAGTAACTACTGCCCCATTTCTATGAAGATGAAGGGGCTTCGCAGCAGCCACAAAACAGAGCTATAATTTGTTTTTAAAGCTGTGGGCCTCATGCATGCTAGGCCAACACTCTCAGCACAGAGCCACACCCCCATCTTTCAGAGCTATAATTTTGAACCTGAGTCTTTATAGGGCCACATTTGAAGATCTCTACCCCTAAGGCCATATCCTTTCCTGGTCACTGACTACTCCTGAACACTTGCTATGTGCCAGACACTCAGCAATTTATAGCCTCTTGTATAGTCACAACTACCACAGCCATCCCATCTTACAGGTGAAGAAACAGGGGCATAGAGAGATTATAATGTGCCCTAGATTTCATAGCTAGCAAGCAGTGGGTTGGAACTAAGGTCCTGCACTCTTCTCCTACTTTCTCTCTATGTGTTTGTGACCTCCCAACCCCTAGGCATCTTTTAGGATCGATCCATCCTTAAGGTTTGCAGCCAAACTTCCATGTCTCCAGGCCAGTCAATGGCAGAACACCATGGGGAGCCCCTTGAAAAAGCCTCCCCTACAGAGGTCAGTAATTAGGCTTTGGGACCCTTTTGGGTTTCCAGTCAACATCACTGTCTATGCACCTCAACCTGCACACTGTAAAAGTGGTGTGCTCATGTTGGGCCCTAGGTGCCTGTCTGCCTCAGGCCTTGTGGGTCCCTCTGGCCGCCTCCTTGCTACTCTCGTGCCCTATCTGCTCCCTGTGAGCATCCAACCCCTACTATTAGGCCCATACTGCCACCTAGTGGTGCTTTTCTTCAAGAGCCCACTGGCCAAATCTCAACAATGGAATGTCCCTTCCGCACCTCTCACCCATGGGTTCACCATGCTGCCGGATTCCCCTGCCCTTTCTCACCCAGAACAATCACAGAACAGGGCACAAGAATACACAACAGTGCCTTCCTCAACACCTGGCTGACTTTGTCTCTATTTGCTTACCATGAGGAGCCTTCTCCTTCCAAAGACAGTCCACCCATGTGTTCACCGCCCCCCTCATTTAGGCACTTGCTGGACCCCTCGCTCACTGTAAGCTATTTCAAGGGCCTGTCTCTGTCCCCTTGGATACATAGAAATTCTGAATACTGAACCCTCCCATCGGTGTAAAAGGGGATATGGCAGGCGACTGCTGGAACATGAGCATTGAGAAGAAATCATATTCTTACTGTCTTGGGTTATGTGAGCAGTTGCAAAACCTCTGCCTATAATGACCCCATGTGGGGAATATGTGTGCCTGTGTGTGCATGGGCTTTGGTTATGGGACTAGGGGAAGACAGACATCGCCATTGCGTACTGTTTATGCTTCTCTATTGCAATAGTCAGCTTTCCTGTTGTTGGATAAAATACCTGACACTCATAATTTAAAGGGAAAGGGTTTTTCTGGCTTATGGTTTCAGACAATTCAGTGCATGGTTGGGTGGCTTCAAGAGAGAAACATCACGGTAAAAGGGTGTGATGGAGCAAAACTGCTTAGTTCATGGCAGCCAGGAAGGAGAGCAGGGGAACAGTACCAGAAGGGAAGGGACCAGAGACCAGATATAGATCTCAAGGTCACACCTCCATGACCTGTTGTTATGGCCTGTATCTAGATATCTCCTCAAAGCCTCACGTGCTCATAGGTGGGGCTTTTGGGAGGTGACTGGATCATGCATGTGTGATGATGGATTAAGGGTATGTGATAATTGGATCAGTCCACTGATTGGTTTAGCATAGTTCTGGGAATGGGTAATGGGATGCCCACCCTGGGTGTGAGTGGCACTAACCAATATGCTTGTAGCCTGGATGAAATATAAAGGGAAAGATGGAAGGCAGGCTGGCTGTGTTTTTTTTCTGCCTGCACTGCCATAGACTATTTCTCCTCTGCCATGCCACTCTGCCATGCTGACCTGCCTTGGAGCCAACAGACTATGGACTGAAACATCTACAAACTGTGAGCTAAAATAAACCCTTTCTCCTGTAACTTTGGGTGTCAGATGTTTTGTCCCAGCAACGAGAAAAGTAATTAAAATACCCACATAGACACACTTGGAAATGTAGTTTACTAATCCCCTAGGTGCTTCCCAAGCCACCCAAGTTGACAATTAAGTTTAAGTGGCACATGGAAGTTTTTGTTTTTTTTTTTTTGTGGTGCCAGGGATCAAACTCAGGGCCTTGTGCTTGCAAAGCAAGCACTCTAATCACTGAGCTAAATCCCCAGCCCCTCACATGGAAGTTCTGAATTAATTATAACAAGCAAGTTTTGCTTATGTGATTAAAATTTTTGGTAAAAACACAGAAGCTTAAAGTACACAATTCTAAAAATTTTTAGAGCATTTGTAATCTAACTCGATTTTAAAGAAAGACGATAGCTTTGCTGACAGGCTTTTGGGAGGGCAAGGAGCCAGCCTCTATCCTCAGCTGCCTAGCCCTCTGCTCACTTGTGGGACCTCATTCATCGTGTTTGGCCTTAGGTTCACCTGGCCTAAACTAATTGCCTATAGTGGGTGATTCTTCTCCCAGCAGGAGAAGATTCTGGATCACAGAGCTTTCTCCAAGGTGCTGAGATCTTGGATCTGATTCTCATGTGGGACTAAGGGACATTGGTCGTGGGTCAGCTGGATATAAACACGTGTGGGTTTGTGCATGCATATGTGTATCTGTGCATGCATATGTGTATCTGTGCATATGTGTATGTGTGTGTTGTGTGCATGTTTGTCTATGCATACACATGGCCGTTTGTAAGTCTGTGTTCGTGTACATACTAAATGCTTGCACATTTGGTTGTGTGTGGGGAGGCAGGGAGAACTACAAGAAGAGGTCACAGGCCGAGTGTAGTAATGCATACCTGTAATTCCAGGTACACAGGAGGGTGAGGCCGGAGGACCACAGGTTCAAAACCAGCTTGGTCAAGTTAGCAAGACATTATCTCAAAATAAAGAGTGAAAAAAGGGCTGGGACTGTTGCTCAGTACAAAAGCCCTGGCTTCACTCTCTGGCATCCACCCCCAACACACACACAAAAGAGATTCTGATTTGAGGGTAAGAGCCTAGCCTGAGGCTGTGCTTTGGGATTGGAACAGGGGCTTTAAGTGATAGCTGCTGCTTGGCCTCTCCAGAATGGTCTCTCCTGGGTGTCTGCAGTGTGGGTTTGCCCTCTCCTCTCTGGTCTTGGTGAGGTCGTGGTGTTTGAGCAGAGCACCTACCTAGTGTCTGGTCAGCAGAAAATGCTCAGTATGGTTAGTTGAGCCTATTGTTTGGGGACCCGTACTTTACTGAATGCTGCTACCTTGATGGTTACCTGGAGGAGACAGGACCAGAGCCCCAAGTCCTGTCCCAACTCAGCACCTGCATGCAGATACTACCCACTAATAGTGTAGCTCCCTTCACTCATTTACTCAATCCTCGCAGTCATCAGGGATGCAGAGGGCACCTGGTTCTGGCTCTTAGGAGCTGCTTCTTGGAAGAGCCTGGCCCTGCAGCCCAGGCACCCAGGAAGTTGTGGGGAAAGCCTCAGTGGTCACCAATTTGGAAGCCAAGAGAATGGCCTTCAGATTCATTTGGATGGATCAAGGTCGCAGTGCCTGCAGCTCTAAGTATGGCCTGAAGATGGCAGCAGAGCCCTGTTTAGAGACCCCGCTCCCACCAGCACGTTCCCAGTACCCACAGAGGGGCCACCTGGCAAGGGTCTTTCAGCCTTCTGGGTTGGACGATTTAAGGAAGTAGTGCAGATTTGTCCCTGGGAGACAGACACAGGCTGTGGCTCTAGATAACTTGCTTCCTCTCTGGGAGCCTCAATTTCCTTTGTAAAATAAGAGACTGTGTTGGGGGGCTGGGAATTTAGCTCAGTGATTAGAGTGCTTGCCTTGCAAGCACAAGGCCCTGAGTTCGACCCCCGGCACCACAAAAAAAAAAAAAAAAAAAGAGACTGTGTTGGGAAAACGAGCTCAAAATAAGTACAACAGGCTATAAGACGGGATTAGAATGAAGTAGAGGCCTAAAAACTACAAAGCTAATAGAGACTGTGACGCTAGAATGGGAGGCAGAGACTTTTTTTGCAGTAAGAAGGGTTGAACCCCAGGCCTTTGCACTGAGCTACATCTCCGGCTCTTTCTGTTTTTTATTTTTTAATTTCAAGACAAGGTTTCACTAAGTTTCCCAGGTGGCATTTGAATTTGTGATCTTCCTGCCTCGGCCAGGTGGAGATTTTTAAAACCCAATACCAAAAGCCCATACCATAAGTTGAGAAGTTGATGGATCCAGCCAAATGGAAAAACAAAGATTTCTGGTCCAAGAGTGCTGTATAACTAAAGGAAAAAATGAGACCTGGATATGAGCAGGAAGTGCACAGAGCCACCAGGGACTGGAGGTTCACAAATCAAACAACGGGATGCCACGGCCTTTTTTGGCATGCTGGCAAAAATTAAGAAGCTGGCAGTATTCTGATAGGCTTAGGCAGGAGGATCACAAGTTCGAACCACGCCTAGGCAATTTAGCGAATTAGGGAGACCTTCTCAAAACAAACAAAAAAAACCAAGGTACGAGGTAGTTCAGTGCCAATGCCCTAGGTTCAATCCCCAATGTCCGGGGTGGGACGGGTTAGCCACCACTAGCTGAAGCCAGCATCCTGACGAGCCACTCTGGAGTGCCGCCGGGCAGAGCGAGGAGAGAAAACTCTAGTGGAAGCTTCAGGAGAAACGAGACGTCCTGCCCTGCTACTTTCCAGATCACGGGTAAACTCCAGGGGCATATCACGCGCGCCTGAATCCGCGCCGAGTTCCCGGAAGCCAGGAAGGTTACCTCCCTCCAGGAAGCCACGCCCCTATTTTGTCCCGCGCGGCCTCTCCCGGCACGGGCCCGTCTGGCCCTTTAAGGCTGACCTAGCGGACCCCAAGTCCGGGTGACGCGCGGTTGGGGGTGTCACGTGGGCCGGGGCGGGCGGCGCGACTCTCGGCCCGGGGCACCCCTGGCCGCCCGCTCGCGCGTCCGGCGCCCCTGCCCCTCGCTCCCGCGCGCCGACAGGTGCGTCCTCGCCGGGTGCACCTTTCCGATACTGGGCGCTGCACGATCTCAGGACCTCGCAGCCGCTCGGAGCCCGTGCCACGTGCTGGGCTGCGGGGCCACTACCACCTGTCGCTCCCTCTACTCTCGGGACGTTCGCGTCCCACCCCGAGCTTGTCCCGGGCCCGCAGCCCAGTCAAACTCAGGAGCTCCGAGGCCAGGCGTGCTGGGAAAGTCCGAGAAGGGAGTCACTCTTTCCCTTCTCCCCAGGTGCCCTGGACGCGGCAGGCTGGGTGCGCTTCTGAGCGCCCCGCGCGGGCCATGGATGGCGAGACGGCAGAGGAGCAGGGCGGCCCTGCGCTCCTCCCACCCGGAGCCCTCGGTGGACCCGGCTCGGGCGGTGCTCCAGCCTTCGGGGGTCGGCGGGAGCCCAAGAAGTACGCGGTGACCGATGACTACCAGTTATCCAAGCAGGTACTGGGTCTGGGTGTGAACGGCAAGGTGCTGGAGTGCTTCCATCGGCGCACCGGGCAGAAGTGTGCACTGAAGGTTAGTGGCCCTCACTGATTCCTGGGATGACCCGTTGGAGCACCTGTGACCAGGGCCCCTGCTCAGCTTCCTATGGCCTGCATGTTGTTTCACCCTCATACTGTGCTGTAAAGTCAGACCCATGGTCCTACCAGCATTACACTTGGGCGAAAAGGCTTAGTTTAAACTCAGGGTGCTAGTGAGCGAGGGGCGGAGTAAATATGGGTAGAGCTGTTGTACCCGGAAGGAGGGAAGGAATGGCTTGGTGCTCTGGCTCTGGCTGGGCCTGTGTGTTCAGGCCAAGGGGTCGGGGCGGGGGCGGGGGGCTCCTTCAACTTGGCTCCTGTGACGGAGATGGGTCTGAGTTTCCCTCTGCCTGAAACTGAGCCCCCACCTAGGGCTTGGGCTGACGTTTCCCTCCCTGAGGCACCTGCCAGCCTAAGCTAGTGTGGTGTGAGCCTCCCAGGGTTGGTCAGTGGGCAAGGCTGATGCCCACTGATCCTGAGTGTAGGAGGCTGCCGCTCGGCTCCTGATGAGTCACTGGCTGCATGTTGAAAGGGGCAGGCCCTGCCCCAAGTCTGACCCACCCTAGTTCCTGGGTAGAGGGTGGGCCAACCATTTAGCCACGTCATGCTCCAGGCTCCCCAGAGGCCTGGCGCATTGAGCTATGTTGAATGGGAGTGAATGTCTTGGAGTGACTGATCTAGCCACCCGATTCTGGTTTAAAACACACAATTCTGCAAGAGTGGTGGCACATGCCTGTGGTCTCAGTACTCAGGACGCTGAGACAGGAGGATCACTACAAGTTTGAGGGCTGCCTGGCCTACATAATGAGTTCAAAGCCAGCCTGAACTACATAGTAAGACGCCCCCCCCCCCCACCAAAAGACACACAGTTCTGGCCCAGGACCCTGCCACATACCCAGAAACCTTTGAATCTGCTATCACAGAGAGTTTTGCTTATCTGTAGCTCATGCCAGTAACACCTGGATGGGTTGAGCATGGCAGGGAGAATGGTTCCTGGAAGTTAGAAATACAGCAAAAGGTCTTCTAGTTTTATAAATTGCAGTTATGAGGCTGGGTGCAGAGTTCTATAGATGTGGCTCTAATCTCTACCCTGTGTTTGCCAGCCAGCTCCGTGACCTTGAATGATATCTTGCACTCCTGAAACCAGGTTTCTGCCCTTGTTCAGGGGGAAAGAACAGGGACTGTGAGCTTGAAATGAGATAATGCATGTAGAGTGCTTGGCGTAGGCCTGGTATGGGCCTGGAATAGGCCTGGTATGGGCCTGGTATAGACCTGGTACAGGCCTGGAGAGGCTCCAGGACTTATAGGGACAAGATCTATACAGGTCTGTATAGGGAACCTGGGCCCAGTTCCTTGTGTCTTTCCCAAAATGACTAATGGATCATCTCCCCAGGGTGTTTTGGAGGGCATTCATGAGTGTTGATCTGGGGAGGGTCAGGCCTGGGCTGGTAGGGCTAGGCCCCAGGTGTAGCTTCTTTTCCCACTAATCTAACAGTGGTATGGGGGAAGGGGCTTTTGGAGCCCCAGGCATGGCCTTCTCTGACTCCTTCAGGGAAAAGGTGGCTTTTCTGACAGCAGGAGGGGCAACAAAATGGGAAATGCGTCTTTATCCTTTCTCTTGGCACCATTTAGCCCTTCTACCTATGCTAGGGTTGGAGGCAGTCTGGGCGGTGAGGGGCTGGCTGAGGCCACGGGAGCTCTTCTCAGTACTGCAGCATTGGTCCCGTAAGCCAGGACTGAGCTCTTACCAGCCCCTGTGGGGTCCCGATGCTGTGAGCAAGGCAGGGGTTGGGAGAGAGGCCAGCATTTGTGGGCCCCAGGGAGTGCTGCTTTTGAGCAGGGTGGCCTTGGCCCCTTCCGAATGTGTGACAAGTGACTGGAGGAGCTTCTGATTGTGTTAATTTCCACAGCTCCTCCTCTTGGGTCTGGATCCTTGGCACGCTCCCTGACCTGGGCTGGGAACGGCCCAGCCCTAGCGTGGGTTCCTCTCTGTGGCCCTTTACAGTGTGGGTGAGCATGCTTGGCTACTATCTGAGGACCTTCAGGACCTGGTTCTAAATTGACCCTTAAAGGTGGCAGGGATTAGATGTGACCCCCTTACCAGCTCCTTCCTGTTTCCCACCCCCACCCCCAGTGACCAAGCCTAGAATTCCCTACTTAGTTGGGCAGGCCTTCGCCATCTCCCAAGCTGGAGCCAGTACAATCTCTGGCACTATACTTGTCTATGTATTCTGCTGGTGGCTGCGGCCATGCAGAAGGAGACAACATCCTCCTGCTTAGAGCGTCTGCCCTCTGTCCAGGAGGGCCAGGACCTGGGACCTCCACCTGTGGGCAGGCCTGGGCCCGGGGAGCTCAGCCAGCTCAAGAACTGGTCCCAGCCCTCTCTGCGCTGCTGCTCAGCCCGCTCCCCAGCCACCCTAGCTCCGCCTAGGTGAAGGTCATGGGCTTTGTGCTTTTCTGCCTCCCGAGGGCTGTACCTCAGAGTACCAGGCTGTCTTGTCCTTGTCTTGGAGTCTGAACTTGTTCAGAATGTCTCTCCCATCTTCTCCATAGCTATCCTCTGGCCCCGTTAATAGACATGACAGATAGTACTCAACAGGAAGCCTGGGCCGCAGCAGTCACTCATAAAACAGGAAGACTGTGGTCACTGTCCCCAAGCTGCTGCTGTTCGTGGGGTCAGCCCCTCCTTCCTGGGGAGCTGGGCCTCTTCCCCTTTCCCTCAGCTTCTGACCACCACTTGCGCATCTTGTCCTGTTTACACAGAACCTCGCCCACTCCAGGCCGACCTCTGCCACCAGTGCTGCCCTTCTGCCTCTGTGAGGCTCCAAGCACTTTCTGCTGTCCTGCTGGCAGAAACTTGAGGACTAGCTGCCTCAGGGGAGGCAGAAGTCCTCCTGCTCCTGCTTCTTCTGCTGCCCTCTTGCTTGTAGCTCTTTCCAGGCCTAACTGGTTAATTGCCAGCTTTTGGCTTTACCTCTATCTGGGCATTTTCAAGGTCCTGTCCCTCAAACCTTATCACACTTGAAAGTTGGCACTAGAAGTGAGGGGTCAGAAGCTACGTGGTGTTGTTTGGGAGAGGGGAAGTTCCAGCAGGGGCCAGAATTTTCTCCCTTCCTGACTTTTTATTTTTTATTTTGGTGCTGGGGATCGAACTCAGGGCCTTGCACTTGCTAGGCGAGTGCTCTACCACTAAGCTAAATCCCCAGCCCCCTTCTAACTTCTTGTTCCCTCTACTTGTGGTTGTCAGCCTCTTGGCCAGCAGAAGCGATCATGGCACTTAGTACCTCTAAATAAAAGCAATAGAAAGCCCTGAGGGGTATGGGAGGGGGCTATATGTGGGAATGGAGGTGAGGTCCTTTTTCTTGCCCTTCTTTCTCCATTACAGGGCTGGATGCTCTTCCCTTCTGATCACTGGAGCCTGGTGGAAGCCTCTTAGGCTCCCAATGCCTCCTGTTCCTTTCTTTGTTAAGGAGAGCGGTGTATGTATATATGTGTGCGCAGGTCCACAGGTCCAGATCTCTGGAATCTTCTGTGTGGAGCCTCTGCAACAAGCATCCTCTTAATCTCTAGGATTACGGAAGTTGCTAGGGCTACCTCGCTCAGGGCAATTCCTGTCCCCTTGGACACTGTGGCAAGCCAGGCTGCTGTATGCACTGTGTGTATGTTCCTCCCCGTGTCCCTTTACAGTATAGGTGTGCATGCTGGAGCTACTATCTTGTAACCTTCAGGACCTGGTCCCAATTTGGCCCTCAAAGGGGGCAAAAATGGCCCACAGGGCACATTTCCCTGATAGATGGGAAATGAAGCCCCGGAGACCAGAAAGTGTTGTCTGAAGTTGCACAGGGACTCGAGGACTTGATTGTATACATTTTGACACTCTTTGTCCTGCACTGGAGAGCCCCTTCCCACTGTCAAGATTCAGCTTCACTGCCACCTCTTTCAGGAAGCTGTCCAGAGTCTCTGGCTTTGGGGCAATGGAAACTTCTTTGACCTCTAAAGCCATGACACTCATCTTTGACTCCCAGCTCCCTTGCAATACCTGGACCCGGGGCCTAGTGTAGTAGGGGCTCATACATCCCTATTAAAATGATCATGCTCAGCCCTTCCAAGCTTTGAAAAGAATACCAGGAGCTGGACTTTTTCCCATCTCTCCTTTTCCACAGGAGAGTTCTCTGTATTCCCTGTGCTAAGGCCTGGGACTTCACAAAGAATCCCACAGTTATACTGTCCCCAGACAGAGCCCATGGGGTGGACCTCTGGAGACAGGAAGTGCCTTCCCCAACTGTTTTTGTCCCATGCCTTCTATCTGGGCCATACGTCTGAAGAGAGGAGCTCTTTCCAACCAGAGTGCCGGGAGGAAAGTTAGAATGGGAGTCAGAGGCAGAGACCCAGAGCCGAGGACCCTGGATATTCCTCTCTCTGGGGGCCTGGTACAGGCCCATTTCTCCAAGGGCAGGGCTGACCTGTTGGGGCTGGTGCTGCCAAGCTGGATTTGAGGCCTGGGTGGGGCTGCCAGGCAGGCCAGGTCCCTTCTCATTTGGCAGCCGCCATCCCCTCACCTACCATCTCCAAACCGGTCAGATCAGCCACTTGTGGCTCTGCAGAGCCACTTGTTACCAAGTCAACAGATGGGGAGCATGTGGAGGGCCCGGTGGCCCTGTATAGCAGAATGCCTAGAAATGAAAGTGTTTCACCGGAGGGGAAGTTGTCTCTAGCCTGCCCCTCTCCTGAAAGGAAACAACCTGGGTCTCTCCAGCACTACCACTGGAGGAGCCTTCTGAGCTGCCAGGGGTGGGTACTTTGCTTTGAAATGAGGAGCCTGCAGAGGGCATCAAACCCTAAGCCTCAAACCCTAAGACTGCAGAGGTGGGATTTAGGCTGCACTCAGGCAGAGGTTGATTGTTTTGAAATGCTTTATACCGTACCTGAGGGGAAAACCGTGCTCTCAGCCCTCTTCTCAACTGCCTCTGCTGGGGCTTCCAGCAGGCTTTTCCCATCCCATGCAGGAGCTGTGCCAGCCTTCCAGGCTTCAGGTCTTGGTGCTGTGGATCCTAATACCCCCAAACAGCTAGCAGTTTTCCAGAGGATCCTATCTGGCAGGCTCTGTCCCTGATGTGGAGTATGTGCTGCTTTACCAGACTCCTATCATTCCCATTTTATGGATAAGGACACCAAGGTTTAGAGAGGTCACTGACTTGCCCAAGATGTACAGCTGCTTGGTGGCAGGGCTGGGATATGAGTCTGGGCAGTCCGATGCCAGAGTCTTAGCATCTGAGTCACCCCCACCACCATTGCCTCGTGCAAGTCTATGGGGACATGGGAGGGTCTCTGAGACCTGACCCCAGAGGGATGCTGGCATTGTCCTCCTTGGCTCTGTCAGGACTCCTAGCAGCCCTGGGTCAGCTCTGAGTAACGCTTCTGGTGTTTCTATACATCTAGTCTTTCCTTGCTGTGGGACGCCATGCCTGTGTACGAACAGGTGGTGGTCCCATGAGGACCAAGATGGCTGTGGGGTTCCCTCAGAAAGGTTTCATGGCTCATCCCAGGCCTTGTGAGTCTCAGACAAGCTCAGCATGGCAGAACCCAGAGCATCACAGACAGGAAGTCTGGCTGCTGAGTGGGTGAGAGGAAGCTATCTGGGCTGGACCAGTGGGATGCTCCCTGGAAGGGGCTGCCCACTTTAATTCAGACCTCTGGTCTGAGAAGGGTGCAGATGATAGAAGAGGGCCGGGCTATGATATGCCTGGTTCACAACACTGGGTGCCTGTGGAGTACCACTTCCCCACTCACAGAGCTGCGTCCTGGTGGGATGTGGCTGATCTCAAGGGGCTTGTGTCACAGTCCCAAGAAGCTGTGAAGAGAATGAAGGGCTCGGAGGAAGGAGAAAGCATTGTGTAAGGTGGAGCACTATTGCTGGGGGTGCTGCTGAGGCTTCTGGGTCATCTGGGTTGCTGTTCAGGGCCTGGTGTCTGTGACAACAGAGGTCTCTTATACCTTCTGAGCGTCACACTTGGGAAAATGGTCTCGCTCCTTGCATGCCTTATCATTAACTTCTTGGGACACCTCATGAGAGAGCCCTGGGTGGAGTCAGCAGTTGAAACATCTGGCTGTGCAGCCCCCCAGCCTTCCTTGGTTCCAGTTTTGTAGCTGGCTGCAATGTGGTACAAGGGTGACGGCTGCCAGGCAAGAGCTGAGGACAGTGGTCATCCCCTTGGTGAGGGGAGCATTCTAAGCTTATCTGTGCTGTAACAGTGTGCAGAGCACTTCTCAGATGGGTGGCTCTGCTCCTCTCTGGGCAGGGAGACTGAACTCTGGTATTGTCCTCAAACATCGATTCTGCTATCCTCACTTCATCTATTTGAGACCTTATGTGGCCCCAAATGAGAGGCCATCTAGGGTAGAGAGAAAAGTAGGGCTCGAGGCTTAAAATCCTTTCTATTTTTTTCTCCAGGTGATCTTGGACAAAAGGGAGTTTGGAAATCTTTTGTAAAACCATTGTCTTTGTGGTGTAGTTGAACCTGGATTTGACTGTGGCAGGGAGCAGGGTTTAGTCTCAGTGGCCATAACTATCCTGCCTTTGTACTTAGAGGTAGCACAGGCCAGCACACACTCTCAGAGGGTGGAGCTCTCCTTTAGGTGACCCAGGCACATTTTTTTTTGTGACACGTTCTTGGCCTTCTTAAGAATTTAAATGGGTCCCCTCTCCAACTGAGGAAGCCAGCCCTTGTTGGGTGGAAAGAACAGTGGGAAGGAGCTGTGGATGCTGGCTCCTTCCCACTCTCTTGCTCTTTTGGAATTAAGTGGATTAGGCCATGTGCAGTTGTGATTAAAATCATGCTGTGTGGGAACCGCCGGAGGCTTTTCCTTGAGCAGGAATAGGAGATGCCTATAGGGAGGGAGAGGCTGGGAGGCCTTTCAGCAGTGGTCAAGCCAGAGATGCTAACATTGATTTTGTTTTTGTTTTTGTTTTGGGGGATGCTGGGGGTCGAATTAAGGGCTTTGTGCTTGCTAGGCAAGTGCTCTACCACTTGAGCTAAATCCCCACCCCCTTGATTTTGTTTTTCATGTGGATTTGGTATAAGGGTTATCTTTTTCTTGGACAAAGGCTTAGACAAAGTCCTTGGTACTTTCTTTGCGTGGCATTCTTTTTCTTTCTCTGATTCCTCATTCCTCCTTTCCTGCCTATTTCTTCTGCTGTTGCTCTGGCCCGCCACCTGTCTTGGGCCTTGTCACTCTGCCTGTCTCAAGTATTTTAGGCTGGGCTGGGCCTCTTCTTTGCAGCCCACAGACTGAGAGCAGGCAGGAGATGGAACAGGGACAGGTCAGGTGCTGGGGATTCATTGTAGCAGCCTGCAACTCCCTTGCCCCTTCCTAGGAGAGGATGAGACGGGAATGAGGAGAGCCTTGACTGTACCCATGCCACTCCAAGTGCCCCCTGCTGCTGGTCTTGACTATGTGCTGGCAGTCTTGGCAGTCAGAATGACAGAGTCAGGCTCACGTGGGCTGAGCTGTAACCTGAAGCGTCCCCTGTGGAGTGTGGGGAGTCAACTTTAGCTGTAGTCTCTGCTGTTGTGTCTCCTTTTATAGCCCCAAGCAAACTATTGCTTGAGACAACAGTGTGGGAATTGGCATCTATGACCCTTGAAGTTCCCTGGCCACAACCAATGAGGAAAGAGGCTGGAGCCTAACTTGAATCAGAGCCTCAGAGCCAGTGGAGGAGCCCTGGGCGGGGGTATCAAAGAGAACTCCAGGTGTGAGGTGCCTACCTCTGTGGAGTGGAGCATGAGCTGCCTGTGCACTGCTGGGTCGAGCACCCAGCACTCTCCTGCCTAGCCTGCATCTGGTCCCTTCACCCCAGGAAGGCTCAGAGGCTATTTCCAGGATGTGAGTGGCCATGGCTTTGACCTGCCACACCCACTTGTCCTGTTGCTAAGAGTTCAGCCTCCACAGAGGACCCAGAGACTGCTCTATAGGTCCCCATAACAACCATAGCCTCCTGCTCAGGTGTGGCAGAAAGAGTGGCAAGTGCTTTCCACTTTCTCTGGCAGGCAGCAGCATAGGGACTGGGGGGATGGAGATTAGAGCACCATTGCTGAGCGTTCTCTATGTTCCAGCATAAGTAGCAGAACCTGAGAACCAGTTACATTATTGTGTCATGGGTGCAGAGACCAGGTTCAGAAAGGCAGAGTAGCTCACCCAGGCGTTCCTCCTAGCAGGAATATGTCCAAGCTGGGCAGGCTACCAGCCAGGCCTGGGTCTTGGCTATTCCTCCTTACACATCAGCTCAGCTGGGACCAGGAACCACAGTCTGTCCTTCTGTAAAGTGAGGAGCTGGGTGCTCTGCTTGGCAAAGGCCTCCCTTTTGGCTGTGAAATTGATGGGCAGCTCTGGGGAAGCAGATGGGGGAGGCAGCTGGGCCCCTGCTGGGGCTGCTCTTACAAGTAGATGAACAGTATAGAGACAGGCCAGAGGGTACCCTGGGGTGCCTCTCCCAAGCCACTCATTAAATGATGTTGCCACAGAAACAGTCATCTGCAGGGATGCCACCAGGAGGGTCTGCAGCCTGCTAGGAATAGGAGCTCTAGGGTTATAACTCAAGTTTGAGGACCCCTCTCCACTATGTTTTGCGGCCCAGCTAAGGGCTGAGTTAGGCCGAACTGGTACCAGGGAGTGTCTGTACCCAAGGAAGGCCTGACAGAGTAAGAATGATTCATGACAGCCAATTCCCTTGGCAGGGGTGTCCCTCATGTTGTCAGGTTACCACTCTGGTCCCCCAGAAGGCAAGTCCTTTCTCCCTCTTCTGCATGGCTATTTTCCCGTGGCACGATCCTCAGAGATAAGAAAATGTTTTCAGGAGCCAGCCAGCTGTTGGGGCTGAGGAGCTGTCCTGCTGATGAGAAGCAGAGGCAGAGAGGGGCCATAGCCAAGGGAAGCGGGAGCCTAGACAGCCAGTGGCCCATGGGCCTGATGCAGAGTTGGCTGGCTGTGCTCACCCAGGCCTGTGTGGGGAGCTGCAGGGATGTAGATGAAGCCAAGGGAGAAGGGAGAGATGCTGAGGGAAATGAAGGCTTTTGGAGTTGGGCTGGAAGTTTCCTTAGGTCTCTGTTATGCTTTGGGCGGGTCCCATTCCACTCTCTCCACTCCCACTTCTATTCCTTTGTCATCTTTGTGACACCTCCTTCAAGGGGAGAGACACCAGCTGTGATTCTTCTGAGAGCTGGAGGGTATTGGGTCCCTCTCTCCAGAGCTGACTGGAAGCTGGGGGCCTCAGCCAGCATTTCTGGGCATGGCCTCAATGTCCTGGTTACCTTGTGTAGGGAGGGTGGCCACTGCCTCCTGTAGCTCTGTGCCAGCTCCACGGGCATCACAGCCGTGCAGCTGGCCGCCCATGGCTGAGGTGGGGTCTGTTCATCAATAGAGACCACCGACCGAAGGGATATTCTGAGATTAGAACAAAACACTCCTGTTTGCTAAAATTTTCCAGTCTTATGATGAAAGTGTCCTAGTTTTACACTGTCATAGAAGAAATAGCACCAGGGTCATGTTTTGCAAATTATGTAGCTGATTTTGACAGAAAAATCTTTTGTTCCTTTGAGAAATTAAGGAAGGCTAACAGAGTACGTACTCAGAGGGCCTGTAGAGGTCTGTGTGGCCTCTCTCCATCCCTGCAGGAAGGTTATGGGTGGAATGCTGGCATCCAGCACCTGTCATTCACTTGCTGTGACAGGTCTGGGAGAGGGAGGCGGTCATCTGGGCCTCCTCCACCTGTAAAATGGGTGTGAGAAAAATGTGAGCCCATTTCACAGACGAGAAGCTTGGAATCAGGGAGGCTGGGGGACTGGTCTAGAGTCACACACTTTGCAGTAGATGACATTGCTCAGAAGGATATATGAAGGAGTTGAAGGGCGTAAAGCGTCTGCAACCTGGGTGAGTGGGGGCTGCCATAGAAAAGTGGAGATGTGCTCCCCAACCCCGTCAACCAAAGCTAACATTGAATTAGTTCCCTGGCATGGGTGCCCAGATCTCAGCCTTGTTTCTTGCTTCCTATGGTCCCTCAGGAAATCTACCACCCTAGAGCGCCTACTCCCTCCTTACTGAGACTTTCACAGCAAAACAGTATCTATAGACTCTTGGTCCACCTCTGAAAAACCCAGTTTGGTCCTGTGCCTCTGAGGATCAGAGACTATTTACTGCCTGTGACTTGCTATTTTGGAGGGGGTCTGCCTTCTCAAGGTCCCAGAGGCTGCACCTAGATTTCTCTGCATTCTGGAAAACGGGGAGCAGAAGAGGGTGAGGTCATCTCAGGGCAAATTCAGGGGAAACCTGAAGCCAGGTTTTAAGCCAACCTTGAAACCCGTTTCCACCCATGACTCAGTAGCCCCTCAACACATTTGGTATGTACTTGTCACTGTGCTAATCTGATCAGTATGTGTGTCCTTAATCTATCCTCATGGCACTTAGGAAAATGAGTTCGGTCACTGTCCCCACTTTCCAGATTCAGCTAGTGAGACTCAGAGAGATGGAATGGCCTGCCCAAGGCCACAGGTGAGTGGGGGGCCTCTGTGTTCAGGTCAGGTTGGCCTGGAACTCTGTGGTCACAGCTGATCTCTCATGTGTCGCCCCTGCCCCGGAGCACTGGTACTCTCTGGCCTGTCCCAACTAACACTCATGTTGCCACTTATCCTTCTTCCTGTCTGCCCGGGAGCCCCGCTCAAGTCCCCCTTTCTGGAAGAATTTCTCCCCCAACCCTGCCAGACCTGGCACTTCTGCCTTTGTTTCCAAGTTGTCTGGAGCTGGCAGGAAGCAGACAAACTGAGACCATCAAAATTTAGCAAATTGGAGGAGTCTTATGTTCTGTGACTTGACAGTTTCAGAATGTGGTTGGCTCTCTGATCAGCAGACCTTTCTGGCAGGACTTGGGGCTTGGAGTCTCACCTGCTCCCTCCCCTTCCAGCACTCTGGGGGGGAGTGGTGGTCAGTGGAGGGCAGACCCTCTCCGATTCCTCAGCCTTGGCCTAGAATGAGACCAGTAGTTTGGAAGCCTTTGGCGCTCCCAGGGGTTCCCTCAGTAAGGGTTGGCTTTCCTGATCTTGCCTGCTCTGCAACGTTCTAGTTCTGGAAGGAACAGAAAAGGGAAGAGAAGGAGCTAGGACCAGTTTTCCCCATCAAGCATCCTACTTGGCAGTAACTCATGCATAGACCCCCCAAATCTTTCACGGTGGTGTCTGGGCCTGGCCCTCAAGCAGAATCTGTAAGTGGTAGGCCTCCATGGGGATGAATTTAATTCTGGTTCCCAAAGAGCACTCAGACCTGGTGGTGGCCATGTGTGACTACTTGACCTGGAGAAGCCACAAAACCTCCCTGAGCCACAGTCTCCTCAGCTGAAAATGGTGGTTAACAATGCAGTTGTTGAAGGGCAAGAGTTAACATGCCTGATACGTGGCAAAGCTTCCCTAAACATCCACAGCAGTTATCTTAGCCACCAAGTAGCAGAGCCTGATCTAGACCCAGGGGAGTAGGGCCAAGCTCTGGGAAGGAATGGCTGAGCCCTCCCACTTTGTTTTCCCCAGACTGGTGTTGCTGGGACCTGTGCCCACTTGTGGGCAGCTGTGTGGAGGGTGGAGTGAAGCAGCTTTGAGGCTTACAGTGGGTCCCTACTGACTAGAAGCCAACAGGTTATGTTCGGGTCTTGACTTACTACCCAGCTGTGTGATTTTGGGCAAGTCACTTAACCTCCCAGAGTCAGTTTCCCTGGGGACGAGAGAGTGCTGCTGCTGGCTCTGCTTGCGATATGTGAGCACTATATGAGGTGGCATCAGCACAGCACTGGCCGAGTACCAGGGAAGGGCAGTTGCTGTGACGCGGGTGCTAATGTTGACCCGATTCCATCATTTCCCAACCATTCGGCTAGGGCCTGAGCCTTTGGGGTCATTAGTATCAACATGAGCTGACCTTCTGGAACTTCCCGTCTGAGGAGGCTGAGACCGAGGACAGGCGGTGGTCAGAACTTAATGAAGCTTCGTCTCATCTGGCTTGAGGCCAACTAATCCATAGCTGCAAAATTGGTTCCATTAGCTTTCTTAATGAGCTACAAAAGCTGAGAAAATGAGTGCGTGAGAGAATAATGGCACATGTCTGAGGCTCTAATTTGAAATTGTGGCTAGAAAGTTAGATTTGACACTACTACCAGCTCTCCAAATAGCACTGATACCCTTGGGGAGAATGGGGGGTGGTGGGCTCTGGCTTTATGAGGCCAATGCTGAGGACTTAAGGAAACACCTGCTTCTTTCTGCACCTTGAACTCAGGGTCAGTCCCATCCCTGCTGCCTGCCCTCCAAGCAGAGGCGGAGGTGTAGTCCATACCCTCTGTGCGCAAAACGGCCAGCAAGCTTTACACTTGGTAATAGTGTGAATGAGAGAAAGAATGAGATGCTGCCTCAGAACAGCAACAAGCAGGGTTTACTTACGGAGCAAACCCAGCCAGAGGGGAGACTTCTCAGGAACAAAGGAGAAGCTCTCGGAATAAAGGGGCCTAAGGTTTATATATGTGTTATGGCAGAAAGGGCTGTGAGAATGGGCTGGCCCTGCAGGGTCTTTGTTCCTCCTTACCTTGAGGCTGTGGACCTTGAGGAGTGTCCAGAGCCAGAGGAGGTGGAACTCTGTGGCCTTGGGAAGGTCTTGGGAACTGAGAGTTGGTTGTTTCCCAGGGGGCATTTAATTTTACAGCCATTAGTGTTTCTGACTCGACCTGGTTAGAAATGTTTGGTGATCAGAATATATAACAACACTAGCTGGTGGGGAGCCACGGTCAAGTCTGTTAATAGCCATCCTAGGTGCCGGTGCTATGAGGCAGAGGTGGTCTCAACAACTAACTGAGAGATGAGTCCCACTAATGGTGTCTCTTATAAAATGAAGATATGTCCCCATGTGAGAACAGTCGCATAGAATTAGGGACCAGAAGGGATCTTAGAGACGGCTGAGTTGAAAACTTGTAAAGGAAGAAGTAAGGTAATGCTTTTTCTTATCCATAGACTCCCATAGAGAATAGGGGCTCCCTACAGTGAAAGCAGGATGAGTCAAAAGCTATGTCTTCCGATCGCACTCTGTTCAGTTCAGCGCCCCGCGTGTTTGGTATGGAGCACATGCACTGTGGTTTAATCAACAGCTGGGAATGCAGCCCTTTAGCTTTCTCGCCTGCCCAGGCCTGCGGTGGGATGAGACCCCTGGGATGAGACAGAAGGTGCTGGAGGGACATATCAGCCACTTCTCTTCTCTCTATCCTCTAGCAAAAAAAAAAAAAAAAAAAGCTGGAATCCCAAGAAAATAAAGGGTCCAGTGATGTTATCTCAGCACTGGGGCAGTTGTGCTAGGCTAGTGCCATAGGAGAGTCCATCTGAGATACATTCCTTTGAGACTTCCTATACCTTTTACAAACTCGCTGTCGAAGGTGTTGCTAGAATGTTGGAACTTTTCCTTTTCACATACGGTTTGATGCTAAATCCCTTTTAGAATTTGATCTTGGAAAAAGTTCAGTGAATTTCTGTTCGTCTCTGACAGAAGCGGTGGCATCTACCTAATATCTTTCTTTGTCAAGACTTGCAGGAAGCTCAGTATTAAAATTTGTCTTTGTTTAAGGTTGTGAATTTAAGTGGGTTTCTGGTACATTTTATCTTTGGGCTAAAGAGAATCTGATGTTTTTGTTTATTTGGCCTCTACCATGCTTTGGAATTATAAAATGCCTGAAATCCTGTTGTCGATAAGCAAGGCATATGGAAATAATGGGACTTGGAGTGCCTCTTGGGGAATAAAAGGAACTAGATCTCTGGCCTTCAGGAGGTTCCCTTTTGCCTCTGGAGTTATGGCATGAAATCTAGAGCTTCATCTTCTTAATTTGTTACTGCCTCTTTGATGGGAGAGATTACAAATCAGCTGTTTTCCTCTGGAAAGAGTGGGTGTTCTGGCTAGAGCCACACAAGCAGCCCAACCAGGGCTGCAGGTTAATTGGCAGGGGGTGTGGAGGTTGGGGTTTCTGTTGCGGGGTGTGGGGGTGGGCAGGCTGTTTGTTCAGGCTGGTCATCTCAGATTCTTGTAAGAGAGAGATAGAGATATCGTAAACACGTTTCCTTAAGAAGAACCTAGTGCTAGGGTGAGCTGGAAAGGGCCACCAAATGTGTGGGTGGGCATGTGGACCTGGCTAGACAGCTCTTCCTGGGCTGGGAGGAGGCTAGAGAAGAGTATTGGGGGCTGGTTCCTAAGGCTGTGTCTTTATAGTTGCTGCAGGCATCCCAGATCTGTCTGATGCCCTTGGAAGATAGAGTGCTTTCCCAGCTCTGGGCAATGGCAAGTATTTTGGCCTACAGTGGGGATGGAGCCTCAGTGGGAGAGAAGGTCTGAATGGAGGTGTCCAGGCTTTGTCACTATTCTGGACAAGGCTGTCACAGGTTGAATTGTGGCAGCAAGATCCCCAGTCTTTCCTGAGCACCTCCTCGTGGCCAGTTCTCTGCTGAAATGGTGCTTTGGAGCAATTGAAAATATTGGAAGAATAAATGGACAGACAGAGTACAAAGTCAACATCCCAGAGGCTGGAGACACAGGCATGCCTAAACCATGCATGCACCCTTATGCATGAATATAGGCATACACCCATGTTCCCACCCCCCCACTCCTATATGTTTACACACCTATTCACACTTTAGAACAAGTTTCCCGAGTCTTGTGCAAGCTGTGGCTTGGGACGACGCCTCTCCAACTTGGGGCCTGGGCCCTCCTGTCACCTCCCTTCAGGCAGGGGTTGTCTGGATGATCTCTCAAAAGTCCCATTCTCCTTCCTCTTCCAACCTTGCCTTACTGCAGCAGGAGGCCCCCAGGGCGATGACTTCATCTTCCTGAGCCTCTGTTTCCTCAATCTGCAAATTGGGGCTAAGATCCCCACCCTGCTTACCTCACAGGGTGACACCAAGTATTCCCATGAGATAAGGGACAACAGAGTGTTTTGTAAACTGCAGATTGTTTTCCAAACAGCCAACTGCTGTTTTCCCAGCTCCTGGACTCAAAAATTCTTCCATCCTTAAGGGAGCCCTGTCCTTGGGTAGCACAGATGTGGTGAGGATTCCTGGCTGTTCCGAGGCCCCGTTCCACCTACTGTTGTTACAGGGGCACGAGCAAGTGTCTGTGGGGACTGGGGCCCTCTGCACTAAGCTTTTGCTGAGGCTCACTGGCTGGTGAGGTCAGCAGAGGTCCCAGCCATCTAGCTGGCAGCCCTGAAGCAGGTGAGAGAAATCGGCAAAGGAGGGTGAAGGGAGAAGGGAAGGTGGAAAACAATGCATCAAAAGCTGAGTGCAGCGCAAGGTCCTGAGTTTGATCCCCAGCACCAGAAAAAA
>PVJO010007905.1:0-45575 GCA_004026905.1 Hystrix cristata | reverse complement strand
CGTGGGGCTGTCCAGGTGCTGTCTGAGACCCTACAGCTTTGGTGGATCCCTGGGGAGCTGAGGAGACATTGGGTCAAAATCAGGCAAGCACTGGTATGGAGTCTCTTGGTTTGTCATAAGCCCCTCCCCTACTCTTCTTGTCTTCCCAGCTGTGACTGGGGACCAAAGTACTATTGCCCATTCCAAGTAGGGTCCAGCGGACCCAGATATGCGGATATGGAGTCCATGGAAATGCAGGGGCTGTTCCAGCAGGGAAGTGATGTAGGAGTACAAACTGCAGGGACTTTGCAGGGAGCCAGTGTCCAGAGGTCCCCTTTGTTACAGCCAATCTGGCGTACACCTTGTAGCTTCTTGCTGGGGAAACAGGCTCACAGAGGAAAAGGGGCTAGCCCAAGGTCATACTGGGGATAGGGGTAGAAACTGAGCCTCCTTGACCGTACATATGCTCATTTCTACACCTAGGAAGATGGAGCTTTTTGCTGGGGACACCTTTCATGAAGGGTAGTGTAGAGTCATGTAGTACCTGCCTAAATGAGGCAATGCCTGGTAGACTGGAGCAGTCCTGATGGGCCCCCTGGAAGAGGAACTAAAGTCTGGTTCACCAGAGAGTAGATGAGGTGCAGGTCTCCATTGGGCAGGATGTCATATCTCCCATTTGTTGAGCCTGGCTGGGGCCTCTGCAGTTTAGTCTTATCTTGTCCTCCTGATGCATGGTGAGAGTTTTCTTCCCCTCCCCTCCTCAGTCTGGTGAGGGAGGCAGCAGGGTGCCAACCTAGCTGGGGAAGCCATGCGATCAGGAACCAGTTATTTCCCCCTCTGTGCCTCAATTTCTCATCTAAAAAGCAGAGATAATGAAGTCTTTACATCCTAATGTTTATGATGTACTCTGAACAGAGCCAGGTGCATTGAAAGTATAACACCCCCCACCCCGTGTGTGTGTGTGTGTGTGTGTGTGTGTGTGTGTGTTTTAAGAGTTAACAAAGGAACAAGCTAATTGTAGGTTGTGAGTGAGGGCTGTATAGGAGGTAAAAAAAAAAAAAAGGTGATGACTTGGGAACTTTCTGGGGAGCTGGAAATGTTTCCCAGTTTGGTGGGGATGTGGGTCCTGGGATGTGTACAGTTGTCAAAGCTCATTGAACTGTGAAACTTGTGCATTTTATTTTCAATTATATCTCAGTAAACAAACAAAATATATAGAGAAAGAAAAAACAGGGTGAAGGGACCCTTAAGGTTCTTTTTTAGACCAAGTGGTCAGGGAAGACTTCTGGGCGGAGGCAACATCAAGGAGAGTCCTGGAGGAAGAGGAAGCTCTGGCTATGGGAAAGGAAGATGGGGAAACTGAGGCTTTATGTTCAGGGTCATTTAGAGGTCAGAAGTAACAGCTCAGGGATTTTTGGCAGGTGAGCCCGAGAAGGCCCAGGTCTAGACCTTAGCTCCATGGTCTTCTCTGCAGAGAGCAGAGCAAGTATGTCTTGTACTTTCCGGGGAAGCCCTCTCCCTGTCCTGTGCCCGTTCTCAGGGCCTTGGCGCTCAAGAAGGACTATTTAATCCATGTGGGAATGGGTTCCTAAATAGAAGCTGTGCAGGGTGCAGGACACAGAGCAGCCCCAACTCGGTAAAGCACAGATGGAGGTCTAGCTTTGCGGCCCCCCCGGCCCTTCCATGGCCATCGTCCTTCCTCCTTTCTTCCCTTCCACACCTGTGTTTGCCTGTGAGGCCTCAGCCACCCCCAACTCCCTGCTGCCACCTCCTCAGTTTAGCCAGCCTGCCTCTTCCCCTCTAGCTGCTTCCCAGCCTCGCTGGAAGAACAGAGGTAAAAATTTAGGAGAGGTGGCAGGAGAAGTTCCAGAGGCAGAGACCTCTGAGCTGTGCCCAGAAGTTTCCTCAAAAAGAGGAAGTTGAGCCAGTGGAGAAGGAGAGGGGGCAAGAATCACATAGCAGGGCTGGGGATTTAGCTCAAGTGGTAGAGTGCTTGCCTAGCAAGCGCAAGGCCCTGAATTTGATCCCCAGCACCAAAACAAACAAACAAAAACAAAGCTATGCAGCGAGACCTTGTCTCAAAAACAGAGTCACATAGTAGCGACCAACACAGGCACAGACACTTCAAGAGTGAGGCCTGTTTGGGAACAGCAAGTGCATCATTCCGGCCGAAACAAAAGGCGTTTTTGGGCTGGGGCTGTTTTGGAAATGAGATGGGAGAAGAAGGCCAGCTGGATGTTAGAAAGGAGGCGACATCTGTCTGGAGTACGTGGGGAACAGGTCTGTGTTTACAGGTGAAGGAGGGTCGAAGGGAGAGAGGCAGGGCTGAGGATCCCACTGAAAGTGCTCAGCTGTGGACTTGAGGTTTATGGGGGAAGAGAGAGGAATCTGATGTAGGGGTGAGATACCAGATGGGAGCGAAGTCAGGAGGGGGTCCAGGAGCCAGCTGGGGTGGATTGACAGAGATCCAGGCCGGTCTGGGAACAGGGGACAGGGGTAGGGAATAGATGGCAGGAGAAGATTAGGAGGTGAAGGAACAAAGGGATTTGGGGAGGGGAGATGGTGCATCTTGGATCCTGTGGCTGAGGATTGGGATCTCCTGGCTGAAGCCCTTCAGGATGTGGTGGCCATAGGCTGCTGTAGTAAGGGGGTGACTGAGCCTTCTGCTCCCAGTGTGGAGAGTGAGAAGCTGGTGCTTGGACACTATGTGGGCGTGGACTGCAAGGTTGTTCTTAGGCACAGACACTGTAAGCACGGCTCCGTGGTGTGCAGGCTGGGACCAGCGGCCACAGCAGTGCCCCTACACCCGACCCTAGTCAGTAATGGAGTAGGACCCCCCAGAACTGGTAGAGGGGCTTATTCAGCCCCCCGACTCCCTATACTTCTTGTGTTGCTTGTATTCCCTGGCTGGAATGCAGAGAGAAGCTCTGGAGATGGAGGAACAACCAAGGAGGCAGCAGATTCCAGAAACTACTGCTCTGTTCTCCCCTCCCTGGGATACTGCTCTCCCCCTATTTACCTTAGGCTAGAGAGCTTGTCCCCACAGCCTGCCCCTGAGTGTATGTGTAAGGTGGTCTTGCTCTCTTCATCCCTCAGAGGAGGAAAATAAAGGACTGTATGTGGCAGAGTCCTGTGGTGCTGAGCAGGGCAGGGCTGACCTGAGCTCTGGCCTGGGGCAGCAACCCTGGTCCCCAGCCCTCTTAAATTAGGAAATAAAATGTGGCTGGGTCTTGGGTGAGCAAGGCTGCTAGGAGGTGGTTTTTCCCTTCTCTCCTCGGTCTGGGCCCTGTTCCCCTGCCCTGCTGACTTCTCCTGCAGCTCCTTTCTTGCAGGGTTGCCCAGGGCTTCGCTCCTTTTCAGCGATCAGCCTTACACACCCCAGGGTTGAGTTAACCTGAACAGTGATCCTGACACTTGCCACTAATGCCTGCTTTGCTCTGATGAGTCTCGTGGGGATGACTCTGTTATTACTCTGTTTAACAGAGTTGTGGGCTGCAGCTCGGAGCTGTGCCTGCTTGCCTGAGGTCACACCGAGTACTGGAGGATTCAACCCCAAACCCCATTCCACTCTGCCCAGCTGTCATCTCCCTCACTGGAGTCCTCCCTGCCCTGTCTTTACCCCTGAGTTCTCACCTGAGGACTATAGGCCTGGCATGAAGGTGCAGCCTTGGCAGGCAGGTCACCTTGAAGTGGCCCAATTTCTCTAGCAGTGAGAATGGCATTCTACCTTCCCTGCACAGCAGCTCTCAGGGAGGCTACAAAGTTACTTTGGAAGCAGGAGATTGGGAGGTCATGACCAAGCAACTCATTTTAGCAGCACTTTTCTTGGTAGTGACAGTTTTATTCCTGCGCCCACTCTTGGAGAATTTGAAGTCTTAATTCTTTCACTCCTGCAGGAGTACAGCCTTGTCTCCCTCCACCTGGGGCTGGGTGCCAGAGGGATGAATGGATGGATACGGGCCTCGCCCTCTCCTCAAGAAGTCTTCCTCTGGCTCCAGCAAGTTCCTGGACCTTTGGACAGATTTGCCTGCCAGTCCCCTCCCTACCAGCCCCCACTCTGCCAGCCTTTCTCCAGCACCCTCCATATTCACATAGGTGCTGGACAAGGAAAGGATCATGGGGTAGGGTCCCCGAAGACTTAGCATGTGCTGGGTGCCATCCTATACACTTTCCATATACAAATTCCATCACTGGCCTGAGAAATGGGACAACCATGTCATCCCCACTGTCAGAATGAGGCCTAAGGGATATGTATTCCCTGTCCTGGGTCCCACGGCTGATATGTGATTTCACTACAAAACCACTGGATTTCCACTCTATTTCTTGTCCCTGAGAAGGGGGCAGGGGTTTCTCTGGCTGTGGAGCTCCTCTGGCCTGTCAGCCACCTCCCAGGGCTTCCTGGACTTATTGGCCAAGATGGTTGCTGCCAGAGCTGACCCTTAAGTCCGGAGACTCATGGGCCACAAGGCAGGAAAACCTGGGCTGAAGTCTTCATTCTGTCCCTCACAAGCTGTGTGATCTTTGGCAGCTCACAGGCCTCTCTGAGCTTCCATGTCCTTGTCTGCAAACAGAAGGCAGCGGACTGTGAGGCTGACATGCTGTCTGCCACCCACTTGCAGCTCCTGTACGATAGCCCCAAGGCCCGGCAGGAGGTGGACCACCACTGGCAGGCCTCGGGTGGCCCCCACATTGTGCGCATCCTGGATGTGTATGAGAACATGCATCACGGCAAGCGCTGTCTCCTTATCATCATGGAATGGTATGCCACCACCCTGCCTGGGCGCCCCTTTAGTTTCCCTGTGTGCCAGGCTCCCTACCAGTCTTCTGGGACTTTCTCTATTCTTCAGGTAGTAGCTCTGGGTGCCACCCAGCCCCTGAGGGATGGCAAAGTGGGTAGCCACAGGCCCTACTGGCCACCAGGGTGCTCCCTCAAGGTTGGGAGAGAGGCCACATGACTCTCCCATGGCCTCCCCAGGTATGATTTCCACTCCGTGAGGAAGACTGGGAGAGCTGCACAACAGAGAGGGCTGCCAAGCCCTGGACTGTGAGGGTGGAGGGTTTGTGGAAGAGCATGGCCCGCATAGTTCCCTCAGCTTTCTCCTTCCTGCTGGGCCTGTGCTCCGATGGTCCCACCAGCTGCTAGGTGATGAGGCTGAGGACCAGGACCCAGCAGCCTCCTCCATCTGGACTTCTGCCACTGGCACTGGCACCTCTGACCCAGCCTTCCTCAGACCCTAGGGCCCCACTGGGCCTCACTTCCTCCCTATCTGTCTTTCAAGTCCTTCCTGCCTCCAGAGGTTAGCCAGTTTTTTAGAGTCGGAGTTCAGATCCTGACTCTGTTGCCCACTAGCTGTGGAACTGTGGGGACAGCTCCTAACAGTTCTGAAACTCTGTAACTCCTTTGTGTGGTATGGAGGAAGGTCTTCAAGTAGCATTCACTCTGAGCTTGATCCTGTTCAGAGTGCCCATGTGTGTCACATATTCAATGTTCATGACTCTGTGAGGTTGGTGCTATTATTCTCCTTTTACAAGAGAGGTAGCCTGAGGCACAGAGAGGTGAAGGAACCAGTCAGGGATCACAGAGCAGTGCATGTGAAGGGTAGAACCCAGGGTGCAGTGTACAGTAGGCACCCAGAGAACAGTGGGTCATTATCATGATAACTGACATCTCATTCTACATTTGGGGAGATAGGCTCAGGCAGGGTTGGGGTTTCCTAAGATCTCACAGCCAGTGAAGGCAGTACCTCTGGGAAGACAGAAGCTTCCTTCTAGGTATCTGAGCTTACCACTTTCCCTTAGTTCTAAAAATTCAGATCAACCCACCCAAGCTGACAGCCCACTGTGTACCGGTTCTCCAAGGCACAGAGAGGCTGACGGTAGCTGTTCACCAGGGGAGGAAACTGGGCCTGGAGCCTCGGTCTCTGAGCCAGGGCAGGGGCAGGTGGATACTTCATCTCCCTCTCTATTCATAGTCATCATCTCTTGCAGCATGGAAGGTGGTGAATTGTTCAGTAGGATTCAGGAGCGTGGTGACCAGGCTTTCACTGAGAGAGGTATGTGTAGGCAGCTGGACCAGTGTGGGGAGGTGGGGTGAGAAGGATGTGCCAGAGTCACTGTGTGATGCTGGACAAGGCTCTGCTCCTCTCTATGCTTCCATCTTCCCTTCAAAACAAGAGAGGGAAAAAAACCAAAAAACCCGAAAAACAACAAGAGAGGGTAGGTTAGAATGTGCCATCTCTCCAAGGGCTTCAAGGAATCTGTGACACCTTATTGGAGACACACTCTTCATGGTCCTGGGAGCCTCTTGGTGCTGATCCACTGTGGAGCTGGGCAAGGCAGCCTAGGCCTGAAGAAAGAGGCTCAGGTGGCCTGGGAGCATCCTTGGAGGAAACTGGGGTATCTGGCGTGGGGGTCCAGGTTGGAGTCACAGGACCATTGCCATCTTTGTGCTGGCCTGCTAGATCATGCCCAAGAGAGATAATAAGGTGGGGGTCCCCAGCCCACCTGACCTGTGACTGGCATCAGTGACCTCCCCATCTATGTCTGCAGAGGCTGCAGAGATAATGCGGGACATTGGCGCCGCCATTCAGTTCCTGCACAGCCAGAACATTGCCCACCGAGACGTCAAGGTAAGGCTCCAGGACTCAGGCTGGGGGACCAGGGAAGGAGGTTTTATATTACTCCATGACTCCTGATGGCTCCCAGCACCCCCTGGATGGAAGCCAAGTTCCTCGGTCAGCATTCAGAGCCTCTACTCCCTGGCCCAGATGGTTCTTCTCAGCCTCTTCTCCCATGGCTCCAGCATATTCATTTTGCTCTTGCCAGATGGATCTGCTTATTTCCTCCAGACACTGTAATCCTGGTAGTAATGAGGAACTAACTGTCTGCCTCTTGTCAGCAGTGACGGCATGTCACTGAATCCTTACCTGGCCCTATGAGATGGGGACCACTACTCATTCTGCAGCAAATCGAGGCTCCGAGGGAGGTTAAGTGGCTTTCCTAAGGCTGTGCAGTTGCTGCCTGGGGATTCACTCATCCATTCATCCATCCACGTGCTCAGCAAGATATTTTGTGACCATGCAGTGTGCCAGGGCTCAGGCAGGGGCTGCCTAATGCTGTTAAGTCTTTTGTGGAATCAGAGTTACAGATTCAACTCTTTTTTGGTGCTAGGGATCGATCTCAGAGCCCTGTGCTTGCTAGGCAAGCACTCTAACCACTGAGCTAACTCCCCAGCCCATGATTCAGCCTTTTGACAGAAGGAAGGCATTTGCTGGGCAGTGGAAGACAATACTCAAGTTAGCCCAGTTGTTGGGTCTGCTTGCCTTCCCAGTGGATGAGCCAGAGGAATATTCTGGAAGCTCAGTGCTCTAAATTTCTTCTCTGGACCTCCCGGCAGCTCTACATGCACATACATGCATGTGCCCACAGAAACATGCATGTGTGACCCATCATCATAGCAGAATCTGTTCCCCCTGGGTACTCTCCCCAGGCCTGGAGCATTATCTTCCTTAGGCTGAGGAGGAGGGCTGAGGGCAACTGCTGTGTCAGGTCTTTCCTTTGGCTGAGTGCTACCAACCTATACAGTCATCCTTTGACTAAGGATACATGTGGAGCCGCAGCAGACCTACCTTCTGAATCCTTGCTTTGCTTTGGCCCTGGCTTCTCTTTTTCCTAAGGCGAGAAGAGCCTTCTGCAGAACAGATGCCTTTTTATAAGCTGAACTGGATACGTTGTTTTTATCTCAATCCAAGGTCATATCCTCGCAAATAGAACCTGAGAAATAGCTCCCACATGTTCCAACCTGGAGCTCCATCCAATAACCTGCAGAATTTGGGACTCCCTCCTATACCTTAGCATGGGCCTCAATGCTACTCATTCCTTAAAAGCCAGCTTTGGGGCTGCTTCCTCCATGTAGCCCGCCCCACTGTCCTAGTCGCCAGGCTCATCTGTGCTTTGCAACTACTAAGAATTGCTTCTGTGCAGAGTCTGAGCAGTGGGGGCTTTCTCCCTGGGCAGCCGCAGGTGGCGCTGGCCTGGTGGCCTGGCAGGCTTCCTTCAGGGCTGGGTGTGGGACATGTGCTTGGCAATACTGGCTTCTGAGCAGTCCGCCTCCCCCTAAACTCTCATGCTGGTGTTTCATAGCAACCTTAACGACTTAGGATCACAAGTTCCTTTCCCTGTGTGCTCCACGGCACTTGGTCATTCACAGCCTTGGCTGAGCACCTGCCTCACTTTCCCCTCTGTGAATGTAGATGTCACCTCCCAGGCACCTTGGCTTTTCTAGATTTGGTGCATGCTGTCGATGGCCAAGGGCCAGGTCTTTTATGAGATAATTGCCCTGCTCTTCCTGCATCATGATAGAGGTAGAAAATCGTGAAAGACTGCCTTGGGGTTCTGCCCCCATCTTGTACCTAACTAACTCCACACATGTTTTCTCCTCCTTGCCCAGCCTGAAAATCTGCTCTACACATCCAAGGAGAAAGATGCTGTGCTTAAGCTCACAGACTTTGGCTTTGCCAAGGAGACCACCCAAAATGCCTTACAGACTCCCTGCTACACTCCCTACTATGTGGGTGAGTCTTTGGGATGTGGTTTGTAGCTCGCTACCTGCACCATATGCTGCTGTGCTTCAGGGCAGCCTGAGAGTTATGGAAACCAAAGGGTTAAAGCCCAAAAAGAAAGGAGGGAGAACTGTATAGAGGCGGGTGACGTGGGGGGCCGGAGGCTGCAAAAATATTCTCCCTAACTTCAGCTTCTGCTTTTGAAAATAGATCCAGGAAAATTCTGGCTGTGGCCTGTGAGCTGAATGACATCACAGCAGCTCTAAATATATACGTGATAAAAGGCTGCCATCAGCTTGGGACAAAGCCCAACCGGTTGTTTTTCTCTGGTTTTCAGCTTCCTGGGATTCATATGCAGAAAGTGGGCAGGCCTTTCCCCCTACATTAGAGGGACACAAGGTAGAGTCACCTGCTCTGTGGGAGAGGGAGTCAGGACTCAGGGATGGGTGGGGTGTGTGCATGTTCACACTATGCTAAAGGAATGCTCCAAGCAGCCCCTAGATCCTAAAAGGCCTCTGGTGAAAGTGCCCCTTGCCTGTGAGTTGGTGCCGACAGGGCTTTTCTTCAGGAGAGGGCTTGAGGGACTGCTGATTCAGGGGAGGAAAGTCTCCTGAGACAGCTGAAATGGAACCCCGTTTGCTAGGATGAATGTTGCAGTATTTTGACCTAGAAATCTTCTGGTTTACTGGCCTCATTGCACAGACTGGGAAGACCAAGGTCCGGGGACTTGATCCCCAAGCTGACAGTAGCACGCAGAGCCCTGCCCCTGGCTCCTCCTTGCCTGTGACCTCACTGTGTATTCAGGGAGGCAAGGGACACGGGACAGCTGGCGGGCCACGCTCTCTGGCCTGAGGCAGACCTCACTGAGCTCTGGACCTGCCTCTTCCCCTCTCCACCCTCGTCAAGACTGGCAGAGGGGCTCAGGGCCCAGAGGAGCCAGGGGACTGTCTGAAAGCAGTTTATTTTTTCTGGGAGCTGTTTCTTCTCCCTCAACTTTGCACAGATGCTGCTTTCTCAGAAGGTGCCAGACACCAGTCGGCTGTGTCCCACCTCCCAGCTTGGGCACCTGCTCCTTGCCTTGATCAGGCTTCAGGCTCCTGCCTAGGCCCTAAGACCCTTGTGGCTGAGAGCTCTCCTCCGTCTTCTGCCCTGGCAGCCCCTGAGGTCCTGGGTCCAGAGAAGTATGATAAGTCCTGTGACATGTGGTCCCTGGGCGTCATCATGTACATCCTGTGAGTACCACTCCCACTGCCAGCCTTGGCCTCCTGCCTTTACCCACACCCTGTATCTTTGGTACCATTTTGCTCTCCAACCCCCATGTCCTTAGTGAGAGGCTTGCGTGTGTCCCTGTTTTGGGCAGGTTGTCCTTCCTTTCTGGTCATGAGACACTATGCCTTTCACTGCCTGATTTCTCCCCACACTGAAGGCTGGTATATTGCCGTGGTGTCTAGTTGCCCATCTCCTCAGTGAGGGACTTGGGTGGGAAATGGGTCTGCCCTAGCACTGCCCCCGTCCTTATGCTGAATCACCTCCTCCCTCCCCCAGCCTATGTGGCTTCCCACCTTTCTATTCCAACACTGGCCAGGCCATATCCCCAGGGATGAAGAGGAGGATCCGCCTGGGCCAGTATGGCTTCCCCAATCCTGAGTGGTCTGAGGTCTCTGAGGATGGTGAGTGAGCCTTTCTGCCTTTTCCCTTCTAGCTTCTATTCCTCATTCACATTTTCCTATCTGGAGACCACAAAAAGGTCTGCATTGTATTAATAATAATCTTGACAAATGATCCCAAACACTTAGTTAACACAGATAGTTGTTAGTTCGCTGTTTCTGCAGGTCAGGAACATGCAGCCCTGGGCTGACAAAGCTTGTGGTCTGTGGGGATGGGTAGGGAGCTGCAACCTCACTGTTCCCCTCTCTTTCTTGGTTCCTCTAGCCAAGCAGCTGATTCGACTCCTGCTGAAGACAGACCCCACAGAGAGGCTGACCATTGTGCAGTTCATGAACCATCCCTGGATCAATGTGAGCACCCATAGCCAGCAGGGTGTTGAGCAGGAGCAGGTCTCCCGGCAGGAGGGTGGAATCTGGAATCTGGGTGTGTAGTGTTGAAAGGGGTCCCAGAACACAGATGTCTAATGGCCCCCACCTACAACCTGGTGTTGCTACTGGCCTACTCAGGCTCCTTTACCTCTCTGAGCCTTGGTTTCCCTATCTGAGATTGGGAGAAGGGGGCAGGTTGGGGATAGCCTGTGCTGTTGCACATGCCTCTGGGCTCTAATCCGGGGGCTTGGAATCTTTCCAGCGATCAATGGTGGTGCCACAGACCCCACTCCACACAGCCCGAGTGCTGCAGGAGGACAAAGACCACTGGGATGAAGTCAAGGTATGCAGACTTTACCTCAGTCTCCCTGCAATTTCCAGGGTAGCAGCTTCCCAGAGTCTGGGTGTTTGGCTCCTCCTTCTTTCCTGAAGCGCAGTGTGTCAGTGACTGCCCCAGTGATCTACACGTGGCACTCCACATTTGGGCTACACCATTCAGGGCGGTGCTCTTGGCTCATTCCCTCAATGAACAGGGCTTTGGGCACAAGCGATAGCCATAGCCTATTTTTTGATGTAGAAGATGCCATGTTTGGTCACATAGGATAGCAGCTAAGAACCCTGAGGTACCCAGGGAACAATCTCCAGGCCCAGAAAGATGGTTCTGAGCAAGTGGCACTGGCTCAGCTCTTTGGTGTAATCCCAGGGAGTCACTACTTTTCTGTACCCTAGTGAATGAGCTCAGTGTCTGCCACTAAGGGGTGAGGGAGAATTATGAGACACAAAGGGCCAGGCATGGTGGGCATGGAGGCAGCACAGCCTGTCACTATCATCACTGATGGTATTAAAGGGCTGCCCAGGCAGGAGAGTGACGGCTGTTAAGGTCATTTCATCTTGACCTCTTTGTCCTCTATGCCATCTCTCCTTAGGAGGAGATGACCAGTGCCCTGGCCACCATGCGAGTAGACTATGACCAGGTGAAGATCAAGGACCTGAAGACCTCTAACAACCGGCTCCTCAACAAGCGGAGAAAAAAACAGGCAGGCGGCTCCTCGACTTCACAGAGCTGCAACAACCAATAGTTCATCTGGCCTTGGAGGAGCCAGGCCTCAACCTGGGTGACAGACTGCATTGTGCTGAGGCTCTACCACAGGGCTCAGGGTCATTCTTTTAACAAAAGAATTATTTTGTTGTTTTTTAACTTGTAACTTTGGGATAGAAGACCCTGACCCAAAATCTTCAGAGCCCTAGCCCAGATTCTGGCCCCAGAGAAGGGCAGGGCTTAGGGGCTAGGGAGCCCCCTGCTGAATCGAAGCACTTTTGGTCAGGTTGGGATGTGTCCTGCTCTGCCCTGGGGCCATGACTTTAGCCTTCTAGGTCACTGGGAATTGTGCTGGGTTTCCCTTCTTCAGGGGAGACACCCCCTGCCGGGTGGGCAGACAGGCTTGTCTCTGGGAAAGGCATCTGGCCATTGGTTGCCATGGTGATCAGGGACAGTGTTGGTCCCTGAATGCTGAGTGTGTAACAAGGGAGGGAGGAGGGACAATCAAGAGTCTACCTCTGTCTTCTTCGGGAGTCTGGTCTCTCTCACACTGGCTGCCCCTCTCAAGCTCACCACCGCTCTGGTCTCTCTGAGGCTGCAGGGTCCAGCCTGCCTGCCTCTTTGGGTGGTCCAGTCTTACCTTGCTGCAGCCTGAGTCCAGATGGCACTCAGAGTTTTCCCCCAAGGAGTCCCTGGGTCAGCCATCCTATCTCTACTCACTACTCAAAGGGTGGTTTCTCATCTCAGCTGAAGGTGGGGATATCTTTAACCCTTTCCCACTTTGGAAAATGTCACCATGACAAAAGTCCCCAGTCCCACCTCTAGATCTTTTCCTGCCAAGTCCCAAGTAGGTCCCTTCTGCAGATGGCAGGGGCTGAGTTTTAGTATACTTTATGAGTGGGTGTAGTTGGATTCCCAATAACCAGATATCTCTTTCCTTGCCCTAGGTCAGACCTGAGGTGGTAGTGGGCCGCTGAGCCATACTCAGAAGGCCTGGTCCTGGCTTCAACCTGAGTTGGAGCAGAGAGGTCTCTTTCTGACTGGTTCAGGGTTATCCAGCCCCACCCTGCCCAGAGTATCCTTAAGAAGCTGAGTACTTGATGGGGGGGCCTGACAAGTACCTGACACTGAGCCTTGTTCTTGGTTCCTGGCCTCTGTCACTGGCTGGGAACCCCTAGGCCAGTGATGGTGAACCTTTTAGAGCTTTCAGTGATACAAACAGCCTGCTGCAGCACGCATGTCATAGGCTCGCCACCACTGCCTTATACCATGTCAGCCAGGACAATTCTGCTGGGTTTTATATCCAGATATTAATAAACACCATTTTGACATTTTGCCCTGGTTCCTGAGCTTCTCTTTGTCTACATGGATGGACAAAAGTGGCCAAAGGGCACCTCTGTACTCCCACTAGTGATTTCACTCTGGCTAGAGAAGGTGCATCTAGCCTGGTAAACATTCCAGGCTGACTCCAGAGCCACTGCAGTCTCACTAGGCATGGAAAGGTCAGAGGGGCTGAGGGATGGCAGCTGCCACATGCCCCCAGCTCTGTGCCGCCCCTGTGCACTCTGTATGTGACACCCACTCCTGGCCCTGTGTGTGCCAGCGTCTGCCCACAGTGGCCACCCCCAGCTGCATGCCAGCCTGCTGAAAGGCGGGCAGAGTGCCTGCTGCAGCACTGAGCTATTTTCAGAAGCTGCCAGATTTCATTTGGCAGCGAGAATATCGAGGAGGGGAGGAGGCGGGGTGCTGGAAGACTGTCTTTTCACTATTCCAGCAAGAGTGCACCCTCACCCCTCGGGAGCCCTTGCGGGCAGCCTCAAGGGAGCTCTCACTGTGGCATTTCTTCTCTAGCTTCAATCTTGAAACCTCCCAGTTTTCCAAGAGCTCAACTGGCATAGGCAATGCTCCCTCCTCCCCCGGGTGTGGAGAGGGTGCAGAGATGTAAGAAGACAGGACAGGCAGCTCTCAGGAGATGTTTTGCTGCTTCCTAGCCCAGTGACCTTGGACAAGTCCTTCAGCTTCTCTTACCTCCATCTGTTCCTGCAGCTTGTGTAACAGAGATGAGAACACCCACCTCATAGAGTCCTCTGGGGGATTTGAGCAGAGGGTGTATGGGAAGCACTTAGTGGTGTGCCTGGGGCATAGGTCATGCCCAGCCCCCATTAACCACCCCAGCATCTTCAGCCACCAGGAAGGAGAGAAATAGCTACTGTTGTCTGAAGGAAAATTAATCCAACCCCAAATTTATCTCTGGAACTTTCTGTCTGGAAGATCAGGCCTTCTCCACCCACGGGTGTCACTCCCAAGGATAACATCATGTGGGCCTTCTGGGCCTCAGTTCTAGTCCTGTGCATCAAAGGAGGGTGATTAGATGAATTCGAGGATTCCTGTGGAGTCTGTAGTTCAGCCCAACCCTTCTGTCACATTCTCTGTCTGGTGGAACGCTGGCCAGACTCAAAGGTGTGTGGTGTCCATCTAGTGACAGAGTTGCAGAGATGCAGAGACTTCCTCACTTGGCTACTGAGCACCCGCTGCACCTGTGACTCCATGCTGCATCCAGAGAAGGTAGCAGTGAATGTTTTGTACAGGGTGTTCACCTAGGAGTTCACATTCATGTGGTAGAAGGACAGAACATTACACGAATATGTGTTGAGTCGTGGCCTAGATGTGGTGTGTGAAGAAAGATATAGCTCTAGCAAGAAAAGGTATCATGGGGCAGTTTAAACCAAAGGAGGAGTTGATGCACCATGGAGGCCGGGAAGGTACCTGGTAGGTTACAGGGTTGAAAGCAAGACAGCTGGGCCCAGGGCCTCAGGCTCTACCCATTGGCTTTGCCAGTTTGGGCTTTTCCCTGGAGCTGATCTTGATCCCGCACTGCACCAACCTTCTCTACAAGAAAGGCCACAGAAGAGAAGTCTTGGAGGAGACTGCATCTGATCAGGTATCCAACTGTCAGTACCAGGGAAGGATTCTTATGGGTCACATTTGGCCCTTTGCTGTTGGGACTAGAGCATGCCCCTTCCTGTGGCCAGGTTGGGGAAGGCTGTTATAGCAGGGGAGATGATGGAAAGATTGCCCTTCTATCTCTTATGTTTGCGTGGGCACTTCCAAGAGCGCATAGGGAACCTGGCCCCATGATAAACTCAACCCAGGGCCTGGTCCCCTGATCTCTGGCTTTAGATGAAATTGTCATAAGCCAGGACTGGGGGGTTGGATGCCTGGTTAACTCACACTCCTTGATGGGCCTCAATATGGCTATCTGTGTATTGGGAGCAAATCCCTGACATCAGTATATCAGCTGCTGTTAGGTTAGCTAAGAAGCCAAGTGGCCACATGTTTACATCAGCTAATCCAGGCATTTGCATGGGCTCTGTGGTGGCTTCCTTGTGAGTTTGAAGTAAAGAATTCCATAAGAGGGGTACCTGTGTGTGTGTGTGTGTGTGTGTGTGTGTGTGTGTATGTGACACAGCAGGAGAAAGAGAGAGAGCGGGGTGGGGGTGGAGAGAGAGAGAGAGAGAGAGAAAGAGAGAGAGAGAGAGAGAGAGAGAGAGAGAGAGAGAGAGAGAGAGAGAGAGAGAGAGAGAGAGAGAGAGAGAGAGAGAGAGAGAGAGAGAGAGAGACAGCCCTGACTGTGTCCTCAGAACCTGATGCTGGCTGACTTCCAGTGGCCTGGCTCATTGCTATTCTATACCAGCCCCTCTCCACCCTTGCCCTCTATTCAGGCCCGCTACTGCAACATCAGAATTGAACTTCAAAATGCAGCCTACTGCAGCCACTGCAGGGGTCTCAATTTCAGGCCTGCTTGAAACTCTCCCTAGTGAGCATGGGAGGTGGGCTGTCTCCAGACCTGGTTGTCTTAGGCTGAGCTTTTGCATTCCTAGTAGGTCCTCACAGCTAACTTCAGGCTCAGGCAGGTAAAACTCCTCTTTTTGTCCCACTGGGCTGCCAGCGTGCTTACCCCTTGCAACTGAGGTCAGCAGACAGGAAACCACCCACCTGTGTGTAGGATGGCATGGAATCATTTAGATTTATCTGCGGCCTTGGTCAAAGCTAATCTCATTTTGAAGTTCCTATTAGTCAAATAAAATGTTAATTAAAGAGGACCAGGTTGCTTGTAAACCCTGCACTTGGAAGGCTGAGGCAGGAGGGTCGTTGTGAGTTTGGGACCAGCCAGCAAGGAAGACTATCTCAGAAAACAAAAACAAAAACAAAAAGAAAGAAAACAGAGGACTAGGTTATTTCAGCACCCTTGGCAGATATGTTGCCACCAGTTGGTGAAGTGTGAAGAGTACTCTGGGGTGTCAGGAAGACCATGCACTTTGTAAGACTTCAGTTTTCCTTGCCTGAGGGAGGAGACTTACGGTGGAGAAGGGGAAAGGGGTGGCTGAGCCCGCAGGCCTTGGTAACCAGCATGTGCGTGTGATGTGTCCAGCTGCCTGGCACTCTGCCTGCTCCACCTTCTGTTTCCTCTGATCTGGAGAAAGTTGCGCTGACTCAAGGAAACCAGTTTCCTGGGGCTCAGAGGAGCTGACAGCCAACAAGACAGGTTAATTGGGGTGTAGGGCCACCTGCTGGTCACCCGGGCAAGTATTCGGTGGACACCTACTATGTGCCAGTATTTGAATGAACTGTGGAGTGGCAGAGAGACTACAACGTAATAATGAACAGCTGCTGTTTACCGAATGCCTACTGTGTGCTAGGACTGTGCTGTTTGTGGCTCATTTGTTCTTGCATTTTCATGTTACAGAGAAACTGAGACCCACGCTCTCAGCCATTGCCCTATCTGCTAAAGGCCAGGAAAAGAAAATGCTACCCAGAAAGTTTCGCAGATGTGGTGACAATGTGAACTCAAAGCCAAGTCAGATTTGGATGGACAAAATTTAGGGAAAGGGCATTTCAGCTGGCAGGTGCGGGGAAGAACAAGATATTCTGTGTGAAGAACTAAGAGTAAGTTTGTTTAACAGATGAGAGGCAGCCACAGCGAGGGCATCTCTCATTTCCTCATCTCTTTCCTGCAGGAAGTCAGAGTAGGGTGCTCAGAGCAAGACAGTGGGCACCTAGTGGTAGCTTCTCCCTCTTAGAGCCCCCAGGGCACTCGTGTGGTGTATTCACCCTTCTCATCACGGCCTCCCCTAGAAATACACCCAACTTTGATGCCAGTTTGTTAAATAATCTATCCACCCCTTGCTGCTGTGGGATTTCCAGTTAGCCAGAACTGTCTGTCAGAGTTGTAGCCAGGTATTTCCATGTTGGATTCCCTGAGCCCTCCTCCCCTAGGATTTGGTGGAGCAGTCTTTGGGCACTCTGCTTCTGTTTCTAACGAAGTTATGTCTCTCTCTCTCTCTTTTTTCTTTTTCTTTTTGGCAGTACTGGAGATTGAAGCCAGGGCCTTTTTCATGGTAGGGAAGTGTGCTACTACTGAGCTATATCCCCAGCTCTCCAACAGAGTTTTCTTATATACTAGAATTTCTCCTGATATTTAAATTGAACAAGAATTTTCGTGCTTGAAAAAAGTATATGGACCACTGAACTAGTCATTAGCAAAACACATCTCCAACCCTGCAAGGCAGGCATTATGAGCCCCATTTACATATGGGAAAACAAAACTCAGAATAGCTGAGTAGCTAAATACCTTGCTAGGGTCCATGGCTGGAAGGGACAGAAGGGAGGGTCCTGACCTGGCAAAACAGCTCCCAGGCTGTCCTCTTCCCCACTATTGGTGTTCACTGAGGGTCCATACTGCAGGGATGGGCAGCAAACAGCTCCCTGCACTGTCTCTCTGGCGGTCTGCAACGTGGGGCTGGCAAGGGCAGCTCCAGCAGCTGGGTGGGGAAAGTTCTGTCTGGTTGGGAGTTCACTCTGGACAGAAAAAGCTGAGGTAAAGATGAGCTGATGGGGATGAGGAGACAGAGGGGAGATTGGGGAGCTTTGCTTATCTTGCAAAATCAGGCCCTGAGGTAGGGGTTGTGTGGACAAAACAATTTGTACTCTGATCCCCACACCTGCCTTGCTCTGCATCCACAACAAATCAGAGAGCATTAACTCTCATACCTGACAGATTCTGTGTGCAACAATGAGTCAGGCCTCTCAGCCGCCCCATGAAGCAGCTCTCCATAGCAGGGATCTTCCCTAGTTCAGTCTCCCTTTCAGGTGACAAGACTTTGACTCAGGGCTCCTGTCTCCCCCGCTTAGCTGCTAGAGTTAGATGGAGGTCTCAGGGCTCACTGAGAAAGGTCAGGTTAGTGAGGTACTGGGTTGGCTATAGTTAGTACCTTGCAGCTCAGGTTTTGAGCACCTGAAAAGTGCCTTGTCAGGTACCAGGTATCTTACACTTGGCCTCCTTTATATTTCTATTTTTCCAGTAGCTCTCCTGGGCATAAGTTATGCCCATCTTGCAGACAAAGTCACTGAGGCTTGAATGATACCAGAAGAAAATACTCATATTCCTGAGTGGTTTGTGGCAGGACCAGGGTTCGAACCTGGAATTATGGGCTCCACAATCCCCTCCCTAAGACAAATACTGTCACTCGCAAGAGTCTCAATGTCACCGACTCCTTCCCTGACCTGGTCTAGTTGGAAGTGGTATAAATCTGCCCTTCCCCTCCTCTGACCCTCTGTCTTGCTGTTGGGAAATGGAGGCCCAGAGTGATCTTCCTCGGCCTCTGATCCCGACCCTGGTGGGGAGTGCCCAGCACCTCTCAGGAAGGTTTACAGGCAGAGTACTTCTCTGAAAATTAGATGGATATCGCACCTTATTGGCACATCTCGGTGCCCCTTCCGTTTAGTGACATCGGACAACTCCCTTAATCATTCCGTTTCCTCATTAGACTACCTGGACAGCAGTGCCTGCCCCCGACTGCGAGACTGAAAGGTAAGACCTGACATTCTGCACAGCTCCCAGCATGTCACAAGTTCCAAAAAGGAAATTCACCTCACACAAGAGGCTACGTGGGCATGATGGCATTCAGGGAAGTGTTGAATCACAGGTTAAAGCCTAGAAGGGAGACGGTCTTGCTGGCAGAAGCTGCAGTCTTGGCGCTTCTGTCTCACTGAGCTGCACACCTGCACTTGGGGTCCTTCTCTTTATGAAGGCCCCAGTTAAGCCAAGGCCTAGCTGACTGTGCGGTAGGGCTGCCAGGGCTGGTGGGGAGACGGTGAGGCAGAGGGGGCTCTGCCCAATTGCAGCTAGACAGGTCGAGAAAGCCCTTCCTTGCGTGGTCTTGGAGGGTGCCAGAGACTGAGGGCACAGGTGCAGGCGCTGTACCAGCTGGATGAGGGGATGAACTGGCCTGGTGTGCGGGCGGGCCTTCCTGCGTGGGGAGCCGAGCAGACGTGACTCCTTCTCTGGTGACAGAGCCCACAGCTGAAGACAGGGACGAAAGGGTCAGGGAAGTCTCTGAATAGGGGATACTCAGTTAGGACGAATGACAAGAAGTTGGCTATAAGAAGAGGAGAAGAAGGGTATCCAGTGTAGAAAAATTAGCAGGTGCAAAGGTCCGGCAGCTCAAAAGCTCTCTGAGTTTCTGAGGAGAAAAGTGAGACACATCGTACCTGGACAGTGCAGTTCTCTATCAGGAGGGAGGGAGCATACGGGCAACTTTCTGGGCACCAGCTATTAAGCTTTTTGGAGGTGACTTTTTCCAGATTCTGCCACTGACCACCTAGAACAGGGTCTGGCCCAGGGCTCATGATAGCCTGATCAGATGCAAACCAGCCCTCGCCTGTCCCTTGACTCTGTAGAGAGAACATCAGCTCCTGAAATGGCTTAGCTGTCTTATTGTTGGCAATAAAATGGGCCCACTAAACCATGGATACGAACCTTGCTGGGGCTGTTAATATTGGCAAATCCAACAACCGTGTCTGTTTCCACACCAAGAAGCAATAAGGTAACTTACCTCTGGAGAAAGATTCTGTAGTTATAAGGCCTCCCCTCTGGTTTTCGGAAAGAAGGGGTCAGTTCCTCTTAGTGAGCTCCTATAACTGGAGTTTGATCTCATTGGAGTTATGTGGACGCTTGGGTGAAGATCCTGGGGTGGGGTGGGCAGAGATTCCCAGCAACAGTGCTGCACCATAATCTCAGCCAGCAACAAGCCCCTGCTCTACCCAGCACATGAATCAGTGCAGGTCAGCGCTGGGCTTGATTTTCCTCCTGGGACAGCCAACCTTTCTCCCACACCCAACTGTCAGGGTCCAATCCTGGAGGATTTTTTTCCTTCTAATGCTCTGGATATCACGTAGGTTTCCTCGGAGACCTCGATCCATGGAATAAATCCTTCCTGAATGAAGGTGCCTGGAGGATGAGATGAGGCAGGTACAAAGTGGTTTAGGGGGTTTAGCTGGTTTCTATCTCCTGAAAGGAAGGTAGTCAGAAGCCAGCTGACTTGTCCAAGGCCACGCGGCAGGTTAGTAGCTAGAACTGTGAATTAAAGAAAGCTCCCGAAGACAGTCCTAATTTTGAGGGCAGGATATCAGGACTGGAGGGACCTAGAAGAGCTTGTGGATTCTAGCTTCAAGATGTCTGGTATTTCCTTCTCAGAGTCCCATTACCTGGAAGGAGGAATTATACCCCTTGGGCTTCGGTACTTTCTTGCCTCCATGCTCATCCTCCTGGATTGGCCAAGCCCAGTCCTCCAAGGACAGGAATGAGTCCAGGAATAGTGAAAGCCAATCCAGTGTGGTTCAGAAATGGCTTCGAAAGCTGGAATGAATGGACGACTCTGAACAGAGTCTGAGATGGTCAGAGTTGAAACATGCCTTGTCACATTTAATTCTAGCTTTGTAAATGAGAAAATCGAGGCTCACAAGTCAGCTTCTTGGCCTAGACTGCCCCTCCCTGCATGAGCAGATTCCCTGGCCTCTGGTTTGGCCACCTTGCCTTCCCTGGCCTCTGAGTTCCTTCTCAGGTCCCTCTGGCTCTCACTCTTTTCTGCAGAGCTGTTTTCGCTTTTTGCTTCTTTCTGGATAAGGATTTTATCACTGACTGTACTTGAGGCCTCCACAGCTCTTAATTAGGCTTCCTTGGGGTTTCTTTCCAGAAGGTTTTGGGTGAGGACAGTGTCAACATTTGCCCTCGAGTGCAGGTATAAGGGGCTTTGCCTGTGGCCAGAGACAAGAGTAGGTATTTGGAGAGGCTGGTGCTGGGGTAGTTGGTCTACTTAGACTCAGAGTCTGGAGACCTGAGGGTGGGGCTTTCAGGCCCCAGGCCTTCCCTATGCAAGTTCTGAAGCCCAAAGTCATTTGAGTCTGAAAACACTGGCTGCTGGGCTGGCTGCTGATGTTTCCCTCCCTGCTACTCCTGGGATTGGAACTGTCCAAAGGCTGGACACACACAAGGGACTTTCTGGCTGCATTTTGTAGCTATGAAAATGTTGGAAGCCATGGCCCGTTGGAGGTAGAACCTCTACTCTCGGCTAGAGATGTGGCCACTCCTATCAGACTGTTCCACACCAAGATGTCTTCTTGGAATCAGAGCTATTGAAGGTCCTGGGAGGGAGAGTGGCAGTTTTGCTTGGTGTTAGAATTTGAAGTAGGTTTGAAAGGAAGATGGAACTTCGAGAAGGTCAGAGCATAGCTGGCACATGCTTCTGGGAAGGATCTTGCTGTATTTGGGTGTAGGTCTAGCCCAGGGTGAGAAAATAAAGGTCACCCTGAGGATGGGCATTACTTTGGAGGCATCAGGGAGCCATTAGAGACCCTTGCACTGAAATGAGGTGACAAGTTGTCCTAGTTATTTTCTTGTTGCCAAGACACAATACCCGACACCTACAATTTAAAGGAGAAGTTTATTTTAGCTCATGGTTTCAGTCCGTGGTCAGCTGGCTCCAAGGCAGAAACAGCATGGCGAAGGGGCACCGAGGGGGGAAAGGCTGCTGACATCATGGGAACCAGGAAGCAGAGAGTGAAAGGAGGATCCCCTGGGGAGGGAGATAGACCCTTCCGGGTAATGCTAACAGTGACCCTCCTTTTTCAACCAGGCCCCAGCTCCTAACAGAATCCACTGATGAGTATATCACCCCCATGGTCTGATCACCTTCTGAAAGCCCAACTTCTGAACACACAGCCTTCTGGGGAACATTCTAGACTGCAATGAGGAAGCAGGAATGGGAGAGCTCACTTAGCAATCTTTCCTGGCCCTTTCCAAGGTGACTGAGATTGGCTGGCTGCTCAGGGACAGTCTGGGCCAATTCCCATGCAAGTCACGCTCAGCCTCTGGTGGAAGACTCTAACTGGGCATGAGCCAGTTACAGTCTGTTAGAGTCTTCCTCAGTTAGAGTCTTCCACCAGTTAGAGTCTTCCTCAAGAAGCACTCCCTAGGACCTTCTTCAACTAACCCTAGGTGTTTTCCAGGCAAGGCCAGCCATTCTCATGTTGCCAGCCCTGTGGCTGTCCCTAACCTGGAACTTCCTGTCCAGTGGAAGGAGTGAAGAAAATTCACGTTATTGACAGATGTTGAAAGCCTTAGCGTTCCTCCCTACCTCCTTCCTCCTCCCCACCCTGCAGACCTGGTCTAGGTCACTGGCACTTCCCCCATCCTAGAGTAGCCTGCTGCTTCCAAATGATTGGCTTCTCATTCATTTCACACCTAATACTTCTTGATGGACCAAGTCTGCTCAGACTTTATGGTCTCTGCTGGTCCCTTGACTCCAGGATTCCTGTAGCCCTGAGCCATATCAGAACCTCCCTGGAACCTCCATCTTTAGAACCTGCCTTAACCTGGAGGCTGCCTGCATTTACTACAGGCTCTGTGGGTAATGCTGCTCCACAGGTGTGATGGGAACCTTGGGCTACTCACAGTGGTCTCTCTGGCCAGTGGTTGTCACTTCAAGAGCAACTTTTGATTTTCCTGTTGTTCAAGAAAGCTTTGGGATTCTCTTTGCAACAAGACAAGATCACAAAAACATGATGTATATCATGCAATTGGGTGAGGGAGAAGAGAGAGCCTCTCTACTTCATTCTTCTTCAGACTATCTTCCACAACTTCCAGGCTTATTCTCATAGAGTGTCACAGTCCTCTATCTGGCTCTGATTCCAGGTTCTGCAGAATTTCCAAGTTCATCCCTTGGAAGATTGTGGCCCCTGCTATCTGCTAGTATAGACAAGAAATTTTTGGCATCAGGAAGGCTGGGGTATGGTGGTGCATGCCTACAATTCCAGCAATCTGGGAAACTGAAACAAAAGGATCACAAGTTCAAGTCCAGCCTGGGCAAGTTAGTGATTTAGCAAGACATTGTTTCAAAATAAAAAATAAAAAAAGCCAGGGATGTAGCTCAGGGAAAAGGCAAGGAAATGCCTAGAACTCTGGGGATAGGCTGTTTGCCTTCCCTGGAGTCTCTTTCCTTGCCAGTGAAATGGGCAAAATGATGCTCACAGGTTGTTTGGAGGATTTAATGTGATAATATATGAGTATAGAGCTGAAAATCTAAGAGGTGAGTTACTCTAGGATAGTAGGAGTGGGATGACCTGAACCAGGTCTATAATGTGGGGAGAGAAAGGAGGTGGAGGAGAAATAGCATCTGATATGACAAGAAGGCCTGAGCAATTAGTAGTCCAGAGGCTCCCGTGCTGTGCTGAGGACTCTGTTGAGGAGATACTGAGGGTGGCCTGCTGATTACCTGAAAGAGTTTGTAATAATCAAAATCCTGGGATCTGTGGAGCCAGGGAAAATACTATTTGGAGACCAATGGCCAGCTGGGAGGAAGGACAGAGTAGGTGGAGGGAGCAGGAGACGGAGTCCTCTTTAAAGACCACACCTGTGCTGAAGAATTTGAGTCATCCTTCAGGCTTTAGGTGTTGGAAAAGGGGTGGTTAGTCTTGCATTCTTTGCCCCCAGGGCTGGTTGACTAGGGGAGAAAGCTTCCTAAGTAAAAGATGTGCTGTGAGTGCACTGCCTTGTTCCAGGCCTAAGGCCTTCAGCCTTCTGGTCTAGCTTTGTGCCCTGGCAGTCCTGTCCCATCTCACCCAGCACAGATCCACATCCTTCCTGCTCCCCAGAGCTAGGTCAAAGCCTGGATTGAACCTGATAAGTGAATAGAATAAAATATAGTCTTTAGATCCCCAGGCTGGATTTCTCTATCCCTTCCAGGGCACATTCAAAGGAGAGTTACAGAAAGGTCCATGGCTTGGTTCCCATGAGGAATAGCATTCAGCTGTTTGGGTCTGTGATGGGCTCATAAAATTGTCTACTGGCCACTGTTATGGTGAAACAAAGAGCTTCTGAGTTCATAACAGAACCTCAGACTTAGCTGGGGTGGGTATGCACAGGAAGAAGGGGCTGCAGCCTGGGAAAAATCATAGGGGCAAAAGTGGAAGAAGACAGACCAATAAAGAGGTTGCAGGATTTCAAATGAGAGGAAGGTGGCTTGGCTTGAGAGATATGGGATGGACTTGGAGTTGGAGTCACAGAACTCACTGTGGAATGGATATGGGGGAAGGAGAAAACACTAAGGATGACTTGTAGTGTTAAACCTGAGCTGCTGAGGAGATGGGGGGCGCTGGTCACTTTTTTTCCCCAAGATACTATAAGACACTAAGGTATTAGGAAGGTAGCTAGACTGATGGAACTTGAGCCATAGCTTTGAGAGACATCATAATTTAGTTGGGGTCCAAGGTCACAAGACCAGACAAGAGAGGAGAGAACAGGAAAAGAGATGAAATGGGAGTCTCAATCCTGGGGCAGAGGTTAGGGAGATACAAAGTTATCAGAAGAACAGAATGAGAGGGACAGCCAGGCAGGAAGAAAGCCAAGTGTATGGTCTTCCCTCAATATGCATAGCAGATTGATTCCAGGACACTCTGTGGATGCCAAAATCTGTGGATGCTCCAGTCTCTTATATAATATGGTATAGAATTTGCATATAACCGATGCACAGTCTCTTGTATACTTTAAATCATCTCTAGATCACTTATAATATCTAATACAATGTAACCACTGTACTAGTAGTTGCTATACTGCGTTGTTCAGAGGGTGATGACAAAGTTTTTCTGTGTTCATTATAGACACAATGTTTAAAAATATTTTCAATCCCCAAGAATTGGTTGAATCCACTGATATGGAAACCACAGATATGGAGTGCTGACTGTATAGTTTATTATAAGCTTCTAAAAGCAAGTGTTCTAAGAAAGGAATGGTCACTGTGTTAAGTATTGCTGAGCAGGAAAAGTAGGACAAGGACAGAGAAACAACCATCAGATTTGCCATCACAGACATCCTTGATGGCATTAATGTGGGGATTTCCATGGGGCAATAGGGCCAGAAGTCCAAATGAGCAAAATAGGGGCTGTCCATCTAGAGGTAGAGGCAAGGAGCATGGTGCGGGGGGTGGGTGAGGGTGGCCGCCTTTCTGCAAGCATTGTGTGAGGAGGGGTCCTGAGGGGCTCTGTGCTTCTCCGAGTGACCAAAGCCCTCAGTGGCCACAAAGAGAAAAATGGCCCTGTGTCTTAGAAATCAAGGCCGGGGCCTGCCAGGGTGAATTAGTAGATGAGTTAGGTTTGAGAGGATGGACAGGTACAGGAAGCTGTGCTTGATGCTGCCTGGGCTCTCTATCATGACGGCCTGGCTTTGAGACAGCCTCTCTGCGCATTGCCAGGAGAGTGGAAGGGTGGGCTTTGGTGCTGTCCAGGTCTGTGCTCTGCCTATGTGTGTTATCCTTCTGAGAAAGCTGTGCTATTTTATACAATTATGTTACAAATAGAAGCAACACAACCTCACTGGGAAAGTGCAGAAAAAAAGAGCTACTTCTTAGTATATGTTCCTCTGATTTGTTTCTACATGTGTTTATTCTTGCATAATCACAATCGCATTTTGAGCAGTTTTGGGCCTGATTATTTTTCCGCTGAGTATTATGTAATAGATATTCTCTGTTAGTATATGGCTGTCACAGTTATTATTGATTACATAAAATTACATTGAGTAATGCACCATGTTCAATCAATTCATCCTCTATTGGTGGTCATTTGTGCTATTTTCAATATTTATAGATAGCATTGCATTGAATATCTGTGTAAATGGAACTCACCCCAATATATTCTCACTGAACTAATGAACTTAGGTTTCTTGATATCTACTTACGATTTTTTGGTGGGAGGACTGACTGGATCCACTCACCTAGAGTAGACTCTTTTTGTGTGTGTGTGTGTTTTCTTTTTTAAATTTTATTTTACTGGTACATTTTAGATGTACCTTATGATAACATTCATCATAGGAGATTTGTGCCTGTACGTGATGTATCTTGTTGCTTCTTTTTATCCCATTCCCCTCCCCTCCCCCTCCTCCCTCCCTATTTACAAAAGCTTTGTTTCCATTTTTTCCTTCCATTTAGAGTAGACTCTTTACTCTCATACACTTGTCTGCACACTATCACTTAATCTTTTTTACTTTGATGGGCCAAAGAGGGGTCCATTGTAGGTTCAATTTGTCTTTCTTTGGTGGTTAAATAAGATGCTGGTTTCCCCAAATGCTCATTTACTGATTCTCTCTCCTTGCTGGAAGAAGCAGTTCCCATCAAGTGTTCCACAACTGTACCCAGTAAACTTTCTGAATGGCTAGCCAGGCCCTGCCAGGCTGTCCTCACCTAGCGGAGTGGTCCAAGGTCGAGCGTTTGTGTCCTGCATGTTCCCACACCTCCAGCCAGTCTTCACAGGCTTATTTATCCTTGCAGGCAACATCCGGTCTCTTCCCTCTGCCTGCGTTGACTCTGCCTGCGCTTACCTCATCTGGACTTAGAAGAGCCTTTGGGAGTACACTTGACCAGCTGACGAGTCTAGTCAATACTGACTGCTCACAGTTCTCCACAGTCTGCCTCTACCCACTCGCCACCTTGCCCAAGGAGCTCTTGGGCTCTGGTTACCTTGTCATTGCTTTCCTTATAATTGCGCTTCTTCCTCCCTCCATAACTTGGTTCATGAGACCCCTCCAAGAGTGCTTCCATTTACTTGTGGGCCGTATCGAACTAAACTAAACTCATCCCCTGAGACCTTGCCTCCTTGGCCGAGGATTTTTTAAAGTCACTCAGCCTCCTGTGCCTCTGGACCGCTGAAGGATTAATAGTCTATAGTGGCTCTGTGAAAGGGCCCCCAACACTCCAACAAATAGTTCCTTTCCTCATTCAAATTCTGAACAAATTGCAAAGGAAAAACTCAGATGAAAGCCAAACCATCACCTTATTCAGTGATAGAGGCTTAGTGAAGGAGGCAGTTTAGGGTGAGGTCAAAGGAGGTCAAAGGGTATGCAAACTGGCATGAGAATTACCCCTTTTCCACTTCTCTGTCATCTCACATGATCTGGGAGAGAGAGCCCCATATGTCACAATCAGTGGAGACCCACACAAGAGGGAACACAGGAAGTGAGAAATCTGCTGTCCTCCTCACAAACCATACCCCAGGGGAAGGTGTTAAATCCTGTTTTGAATCATAATTCAGTCGATCTGTGGGTTTTGTTGCTCTGGCTACCTTTGAGTTCCTTAAGGCCCAGTTTCTTATCTTCATGGTGCCTTCTAGGAGATAAAGAAGACTCACTGTTAGTGAGCTCCTTCTTCCCATGCCTACCCACCCCAGCTAAATCTCAGATTCTGTTCTGTTTTGAGGGCCTTGTTTCTCTGAGGCTGGCTTGAATGTGCAGGCAGAACCAATAGCAAGAGACAGGGATGTAACTACTATCATTGGCTCAGGCCTTGATCAGGAGGGCGACAGGCCCTTTTCTGAGAGCAGGCTTCCACAAGTGTACAGGGAACAAGGGCACTATTATCCTTGGTCCTTGCACTAGGATAGAGGAGATGGCCAAATAAGAGATTGAGATAGTACAGGCATGTTTTGCTCAACTCACGAGAGTTGTGCTAAGAGCCTCTTGTGAGTGTTACTGGACCGATTAATGAATGATTGGTCATCCGAGGCAGAGAAGATTAAATATTTTGGGCTGGATGTAGAAGCCCATGGACAAAGCCAGGTTACAAACTCCACTGCTCCACTGCCTGTTGCTTTCTAGAGGCATTTGAGCCCTCACACATTTTGGAGCCCACCTGGTAATGCCTGGATTCCAGAGCTGTGGGTGCACACACATCATTGTACCACATAGAGTTAGAAAAAGATCTCTAAAAATAACCACCGAGGAATATTTAATTTGATAGCAAGACTGTGACTAATCCATGAAACAGAGTTTGTGTGACAAGATGCAGTACAATAATGGGGAGAAATTCATGTTTGACCTTTAAGCAAGTGCAAAATGAAACAGATCTATACCTCAGCAGCTGAGGACCCCATGGCTCTAGGGAGAGTGTCCGCAAACGGGGATTTGATGGTTGTGGAGGAGAGCTGATGGAATATGTAGGTCTTCAGGGTGCTGCATCATGGAGATAACTTGGGAAAATCAATACCTTTTGGTGTTAATAGAGAGAAGATGCTGCTGCTGAGCTAAGTGCTGGCCAGTAAGAGGTAGATGTTGCTGGCCGAGATGGGCAAGGGTGATCAAACTGGCTCGCTTAGGCTGGCTTGGAGGAAAAGCAGGTCTCACAAACACAAGGAGAACCAGAATTTCTGGGAAGCAACCTGAGCTAGTGGAGAGGTGAGTGAGGTTCCAGTGATGAAAGAACATTTGCCCTGTGCTAGGCTCTGTGTTGAGAGTTTTACAGGTATTTTCCTCATATGCATCCTTGCTAGAGAAGCCATTATGATTTACACTTGACAGAGGAGGAAACTGGGTTTATTTATTTATTTATTTATTTTCACTTATTTTTTATGAGACAGAGTCTTGCTATGTAGTTCAGGCTGGCCCTAAACTCATTATGTAACCTAGGCTGGCCTCAAACGCACGGAGATCCTCTTGCCTCAGCCTCCTGAGTGCTGGGATTACAGGTGTGCGCCACCACACCTGGCCAAAAACTGGGTTTAGAAAGGTTAAACTACTTGCCCAGAATTATCCAGCTTGGAAGTATCTAGAGCTGGATGTGAGTCTACTCCTGACTCCAGAACCATTAAGCTCTATTCCTCATTGTTAGATCACTCGAAACTTGAATAAGTCCAGGACAGTACATCAACAACGAACCCACTGAAAAAGGTAATAGGAAAACAATTCCATTCATGGTAGCTCCAAAAAATTTAAATACTTAAGTATTAACCTAACCAAAGAAGTGAAAGATCTCTATATGGAAAACTATAGTAGTCTGAAAAAAGATTGAAAAGACATTAGAAAATGGTCAGCTATCCCACATTCCTGGATAAGTGGATAAATATTGTCAAAATAGCCATATTTCCCAAAATGATATTTAGACTTTTATGCAATTCCAATCAAATTACCAATAGCATTCTTCACAGAATTACAAAAAACAATCCTAAAATTTATATGGGAGTTGGGGATTTAGCGCAAGTGGTAGATCGCTTACCTAGCAAGTGCAAAGCCCTGAGTTCAATCCCCAGCACCTGAAAAAAAAATATATATATATATACACACACACATAAGATACCCAGAGTGGCCAAAGCCATCATGAGCAACAAGGGCAAAGCAAGAGGCATTACAGTCCCAGACTTCAAGTTATACTACAAAGCTATAATCATAAAAAGAGCATGGTATTGGCACAAAAATAGACATGTAGAAAATAGGAATAGAATAGAAGATACAGAAACAGTCTTTTACACCTTTAACTTGATCTTTGACAAAGATACTATAAACAAATGCCTGAGAAAAGATAGCTACTCTAACAAATGGTGCTGGGGAAATTGGCTATCCATGTGCAGAAGAATGAATCTAGATCCATATGTCTTATCCTATGCTAATATCAGATCAAAATGGGTCAAATACCGAGATATAGAAGCAGAAATGCTGAAATGCTGGAAGACAAAGACATAGACATAGGCAAGGACTTTTTGAACAGAATTCCAACTATAAAAGAAATAATACAAGAATAGAATTATCCCAGATTAAAAACAAACAAACAAAACCAATTTCTGTGCAGCAAAGTAAACAGAGTGAAGATACAACCTGTTGTATGGAAAAAAATTTTACCAGCTACTCCTTGAACAGAGGACTAGTATCTAGAATTTATAAAGAACTCAAAAAAATTAGACCTCAAAAAAACAAAAGATCCAATCAAAAATAGGCAATTGAAATGAGTAGACTTCTCAAAAGAAGTGCTAGTGGCCAATAAGTACATGAAAAAATGTTCAGCATCTTTGGCCATTAAAAAAATGGGAAAATCAAAACACCGATATTCCCTCTTACTCTGGTAGAAAAGGGTATCATTAAGACTCAAAAACAAATTTTGGCAAGGTTGTGGGGAAAAAGGTATGCTTCTACGTTGTTAGTAGGAATGTAAACTAGTAGAACCTCTATGAAAATCAGTATGGAGAGTTCTCAGAAAACTAAAACTAGAAATTCCACTGGACACAGCTATACCCTTCCTGGGTATCTTTCCAAAAGAGTTAAAGTTATCAAATTATAGCAATTCATGAATACTCATGTTTATAGGAGCACGATTTATAAAAGCTAAACTAGGGAAACTGCCTGTACAGTATGCTCATCATCAGATCAGTAGATAAAGAAAATGTGAAATATAAACACAATAGAATACTACTTAGCCATAAAGAAAGATAAATTTGAGTCATTTCTAGGAAAATGATGGATCTTGAGACCATAATGCTAAGTGAAATAAATCAGGCACAGAAAGTTAAAGTCACATGGCTTTTCATATGAGAAAGCCAAAATATAAATAATTTAGAGAACAAAATAAAATGAAGATGGTAGAAAACAGAGAGGAAGACTTTGAAGTTGGGAAGATTTGGGAAAGGGGAAATAAGGGAAGGAGGAAAAGGGAGTAAAAATGATTAAGACACAATATACATATGTACTGGCTTCCCCAAATGCATGTAATTATTACATATCACAAACATATACTAATAAAAAATCAAAAAAAGAAAGAGCCCAAGCCTGCACTGATAGCTTGGCGTCATGGGTGGGAGGAGGACAGGTGTGGTTTCAACAGGTGCCATCCAGTGATGAGTTCTCATAAGAAATTGCTGAGACTCCTGACATGGGAGATTTCTAGATTGGGATCATTTCTCTGATTGTTCTGTAATTCATGACTGCACATTATCAGTTCTGATCTACTGCCCTGGGTGTTAATTGGAGAATAATCTCCATTTCTTAGAGTTGCCTTCCTTAGTGGTGACAGGGTGAGTACTGTTTCCGCCACTCCCTGGGCAGAGATCCTATATATTCTGAGTATGTCCAAAGTATTCTCTTATGAGAATTCTTTAAAGATTTTTGTTTGCATTCTCTAATAAATATTCATCAAGTAAAAGATTAGGAATGGTCTTTGATCAGATTCAGGGCCAATTGCTTTCTGGCATGCTTGGCATTATTCTTTCTCTTGCCCCTTCTCAGTCACAGAGTTGCAGGTGGCAATCAAGGAATTAAGGCTAGAGTTGAAGCACTGGTCCCAGAAACCCTCCTAGATGCTGGAGAGTGGGCTGGGCATCTCCCCTTCCTCTTTGAGCCTGGGAGATGAGGCCTGGAGTCTAGGCATAAGTGTGCCATCTTGAAAATAAAAGAGGGATTAGCTCGAGGAGGAGAGAAGCCTGGAGTTGTCCTGGTTTAGGTATGGTCCTGGATGCCTCTGAGGTCTTTCTTGGGTACTCAGAGAATTGAGGAATATGCAGTGGTGCCTCTGAGCTCAGCACCCAGATGGATGGGACTTTTCCTGGGCTGTTCCCTTGACAAGCCCAGGATCTCCGTGAGGGGCCTGGTCTTACTCATGTCTCTTATCTTTGCTTCTGACCCAAGGCCTGGCAATGGTTACTGCCCTAACATCGTGATCTAGCAAGGCTGTAAGACTTGACCCTGCCTCCAACTCTAGCCACACTTCTCCCACTCTTCAATTACTTGGAACTCACACATACATGTTTTTTCTCATTCCTTGAATACATCAAGCTGCTTCCCTACCATGTCTACCTCCCTAGATGCTATTCCCTTTGTCTAAACACTTTATCTTCTTCTTTACCTGGATGATTCAACTGTCGGGTTCCAGTTTAACTATCATTTCCTCCAGGAAGTCTTCCCTGACTTGCAAACTAGGTCAGGCTTCCTGGCTGATGCTCTGTTTGTTCTTATGTCTGTGGATAGAGGTTCACTCATGTAATAATTGGTTCAATGTCTTTCTCACAACTAGATGGTAAACTCTGTGAAGGAACAGACCATGCATATTTTCTGCTCTGTACCTTGCCTAATAGATGGGCAAATTTTTTTGATGAATAATTGATTTGGATTTCTTACCCTTCAAATTGAAAAGTATAAAGAGCTGGTGTGAACAAAGTCCTAGTCCCCTTTCTAGCCCCAGTCCCATAACAATTCAAACATGAGGTAGGTGCTGCTGCACCAAACAAAAGGCTTTGTTTTGCAGTTAATGAGTTGATGAAGGCATAGCAATTGGTTGCTTTTTATGTGTGCAGAAATTACCTCTGTTCCAATTTGCAGTATCTGTACTATTTTGGGCTCTTTTTCTCTTTTGGGCCTATTTGTATTGGAGCAATAATTTCACCATTTGGCTACACAGAGGTTCAATTAATATTACAAATAGGGTTCCATAAAATTTACTTCTTGACATTAGAATGTTTTGTTGCTAATTACTCTCTGAAGTTTTTAATTTCAATCCCTCCTTGGTGACTTAGTGCAGAAATTCAAGGGCACAGTTATTTCCCCCAAAGGGAGAGGAGAACTAGGTATTGCCAAGTTTCTATCTATTTGCCCTTCCTTCTGTTCTGGTAGGGCTTTCTCATTTTTGATTCTATCTACTGTGCTTTCTTTATCTTGGCCAGAAAATAATAAGCAAGAAAAAAATCTTATTGGAAAAAAAGATATCAACTCTGTGGGAAAAATAAAAGCATTTTTCACTAACACAGTCATTTGAACAATATTTACTGAGTACTTGTGAGGGGTGATCAAAAATATGATGAGCGTTTAACTTTTAAAAAATTAAGTAAAAGACATATTGCCATTAATCCCCCTTCAAAATACTCCCCCTTGCTTTGAACACACTTACTCTGTCATTCTCTGAAATAGTTCTGAAAGTCCACTTTTGTGTTTTTAGTTCTGTTGTCATGGCTGCCTTGATGTTCTGAATCAGCTCAAAACATTTACCTTTCATGGTCATTTTGACTTTGGGGAAGAGCCAGAAGTCACATGGTGCCAGATCTGATGAGTAAGGCGGATGAAGACATATTGTAATATTCTTACAAGCCTGTCATTCTTTTGGGTGGCAGTCTTCATTATATTTTTGGTCATGCTTTGTAAAGACAGGAAAGAGGGCTCAGAACTGCTTCAGAAAGTGACAAGAAGAATGGGATAAGTATTTTCAGAGTGAGGGGGATTAATGACAATGTGTCTTTTACTGTAATAATTTTTAAAAGGGTTTAAAAATATTCACTGTATATTTTGATCACACCTTGCTCTATGTGTTAAATTCACTGCAGGTGAATAAAAGAATGTGACATGTTGCCATCTCCAGGTAGTTCACAGTCTTTGGTGGGCAAGTAGAGGTAAAGATTCTCAGACACATCTGGGAATGTGTCTCCTGGTGGGACTTAGTAGCGATAGCCTACCCAGAACTGTCATGTCAGTCTCCAGGGGTTGAGATGAGGGGAACTTTGGTAATTTTTCATTTGAAGGCACTGGTTAACTGGAAGGAATATGAATTTTAATAATATTTTGAATGGGTTGATAAAATAGGAACAGATGGTTAAAGTTTGTCATTTCAGGAAAAATAATGAAATATTGCACAGCTGAATCTGTCTCTTTTTCACACCCTATCCCCTCCCCACTGCAGAGATACTCGGATGCACAAAAATTTAAAGCAAAATATTAATAATATCTTTTAGCCACTTTAGGTCTCCTTACCTGAAAAGACCCCAACTTTTTCAGCCACCTCTGTGTCACTTTATTCCATTGCTGCATCCTGAGAGGACGCTTTCTACAGGAAATTGCTTCTTGGGGATATAAGAGGTGGTGGGGAAGAGAGACTTGTTTGGGTGTCTCTCTGCCATGAAGAAAACTGGCTTTGCTTTACTAAGCAGAGCGAATTCACTTTTTGAGGAACTCAGCTGGGCAAAGATGAGTTGGGTAACACATCCTATCTACCAGCTCCTGGGATTTTTATGAGTAGAAGCTCTGACTGCTGGCACTTCCTGGTCAAGAGAAAGCAGATCATCACCATTATCACATTCCAGTTGCACGACTCTGAAGCTTTCCTATTATTCTGCTTGGACAGCACATTGGATGAGATCAAACACTGGGAGAGGGACATAAGCAGTGCTTTGGCACTGTTGTCAAAACTCTTGGGAGAATGAGCAGTGTGTACCATTTGCCCATTGCTTGCCGACTTCAGTAGCAAGAGCCTCCAGAATGCTCCTGGATAAACATCATCTTTGTGGCCACACATTGTTTTATGAGCTGAGTCATCAGCCCAGCTGGCTCCTTAAATGCTGCTGTCTGATTCTCCAGGCAGCAGAAAGCAAGACGAGAAGATATGAAGTACAGCTCATTGAGCTTTGTGGATGGCCAATTTCACTTGCCAAAGGTGATGGGGAATTTACCCTTATGGAATTTGCTTATGACAAAACAATTATTGATCAACTTAAATTTCATTTCTGAGAGAAAGATGATGCTGTCTGGATTTCTTGTACATTATTTACAGAATCTGTTTGGTTATATGTTATTTTTAATACCCACTAGCCTGAAAGAATTTCCTGCTGAAAGCTTGACTCCTTCCTTACTCATCGAGTTGCAATTTGTCATCTAAGGTAATGATCAGGCAAACTCAAAAGTAACAGGGGTATAAGTCAAACTGCAGACTTGTCTCTTAGATAAATTGCTCTACCATGTTTATCTTTTGTATAGCTACTCAATAAGACATCTTCATGAATTCTTAATTAAAACCAATGTACCATCAAAGAAATTTACTCCAATTAACACAAGTTTCTGAATTTGGAGATTTGTAATTTGCTGAGGTAAATATTCCAGTTCTCTTTTCCAACCTATTTTATAGAGGTCTCAGTAAACGTGTAGGCAGATCAAAATATATACCAAAGAGTGTATATTAAATTCCTGTTAGGTGGCAGGCACTATGTTAGTCTCTTCTCTGTGGAGTTAAATAAATAAAAAATAATCCTTCCACTGAGGAAGGAACATATTTATCTACGTGCAAGGTGGACATATTCCATTTCTTGGAGGAAGGTGGGAGGAGAAAGTGCTTCAGTAAAGACCTTGATGGGAGAGAAGAATGTTCTTTAACTGAGGGCAGCTGGGGAAGTCTTCCTAGGGAAAGTGGCTGAGAGACAGCCCTTGGAGGGTGAGGACAGTGTGTAAGTTTCAAGGGAGGACAGGACATGGGCTGAGGGATACTGTTGGCCTTTCACTCAGGAAGTGCCAGGGAAAGGTATACACTCGCATTTGGAGTTGGGATGGCCTTGGGGAATACTGGGAGGTGATAAGCTCAGAAACTAGAGTTTCAGGGGCTGAGAATCAATACGTTGTACTAAAATAAAAAGATTTGGAGTGGACAAGTCTATTTTGAAGTCAGATGGAGAGAGCAGAAAGTGGAATGGGAGCATGAGACTACTGACAATGCAGGTGTTCCTGTGGCCGTAGCAGGAATCCACGGAGCAGGACACGATCATAATGGGAGAGAGGAGGCAGCAATAGCCCCAGTAGGCTCCTGGGGATTCTGAGAAGAAGCCCACAGTGAAGCTGAATGGTGACAAGAACACAAAGAAGAGTGAGTGGACGAGAAGGGGGTCAGTGTGATGAGGGTCCTGATTTTCAGAGCTGGAAGTCAGCTTATACACTGAAGGAATGTGTGTTTGTATGTTCGTGTGTGCACGCGTGTGTGTGTGCGCATGCACGCGCGGGTGTGTAATGGACTAACAGCCTGAGGAAGGGAAAGCTCAGAGCGGATGCTATGGGAACAGTAGAGCAGGTACACGATCCTGCTGAAGGATTGTGGCCAATTCTCCACTCTTTTGTTTCATCTCAAGAAAACAGTCTAAATTTAGTACAAACAGTAGAGTCAAGGACTTATCAGATGCCCTCCTTCTTACCTTGGCCCTCTTTCTTTTCATTCACCAGCTGGGATTAATGCCCTCCCAACCTGGAGCTGAGGTGTGTAGTCATGGTGTGGGCAATTTTGGGGGGGCGTCCAAGGGAAACTGTTATCTAAAATGGATTCATACTGGAAGCAAGAGAGCAAACCTTGGGAAAACTGGCCTTAGGCTCTGTGACTGATATTGTGTACATTAGACAAGACAATGGAAGTGGAGGATGAAATAAGAGCTTTCCAGTTGTTCAGAATGTCGGTGTAGCTTGGTCCCACTTGCTACACAGAGCGCCCTGGAAAGAGTTTCATGGGAATTTGGCTTTGTTCCATAGTATTCCTTCATGGTGGCCATTGGGCACGGGGTCTATCTTCCTGGAAGAATTAGTTACGTAAATACAGGCATCTCTTTCATTGTGTTCTTGGAACCCCTACCCTTCTCCCCGCAAAAGTTGTATTTGGCTATCGAGAAACTAATCATTCACAAAACAGGCATTTTGTGGGTGACACCAGGCAGCCTTTATTGGTGGGTGAAGTAGTCCAGAGATCAAGAGGTGGTAGCAATAATCCAGATGAGTACTCTCAGGCCTGAGAGAAGTTACCAATTACAAAGGACACTTTGAAGGATAAATCAATAAAATCTGGTGATTACCAAGAAAACTTGCGTATTAGTATTACCTCCCACTCCATAGCTATGTACCTGTGTGCGCCTGGGTGTGGTGGGGCCAGAAAGATGACTTTAGCCTGGAGCTTGCCTACAAACTAATAAGCTGACAGCCCAATTTTTTGGGGGGTGGGAGTGGAGAAGAACACAGATAAACACAGATGGAATCCCAGACAAAGGAGGAAAGGATTGTGTTTGTTGGGTGCAGCACTAAGGCAGGCTTTCTGGAAGGGAGGTGCAGGGCTGGGCTTTGAGGAGTGAGGGTGTCCAAGAATAACAGTGAGGGATTACACCCGGGTTTTGATTTCATGCTGCAGGCAACAGAGATGGATGAATCTGTTGGGGTTAGAGCTTGGAACGACACCATATGGTTTAGATGTAGGTGGAAAGTAGTCCTAGAGTTGCTGGTTTTTGATGAGTGGTTGACTGAGTGGTCACAATATGATTCTTGTAGAGTCAGAGTGAAAGCCTTCCAAAGGAGGACAGGGAGGAAAGTTTTGGGAGGGAGCCAGAACTCAGGAGAGCGTGGAAGGCAGTGGCCCAGGAGCAGCAGAAGTGGTGCTCTGTAGAGGAGCCCCCCGAGCCCACAAAGGAAGTGTTTCATGTCCTAGACATTCACCACACTGGCCAACCTAAGAAGAAACCAGGAGATGCCAGCGGCCTCGGCCTAGGTGGCACCACGGGGACCCCGGAGCGAGCGCAACCCACTCGGTTCCGGGGGGCAACCCCGCTCTGCGGGTGGCGAGGCTTAGGAAATCTTTGAGAGAGAGTGTGGGGCTATGACAGCACCGTGGGAGGCACCGGAATGAGGTGGAAGACAGCCTTGTCCCTCCTTTTCTGGGTCGCCCCTCTCCCTCTCGGTGCGCCAGGCAGGAGGAAGCAGAAGGTTCTCGGGGCCTTCCACCTGACGGACCTCGCCCCCTCCCGCGCTGGGTGGGCAGAGGGGCCGTCCCGCCCAGGCCAGGCGGTCCCCAGCCGCTCTCGGATTTCCCTGGGCTGGCGCCTGGTGGCAGCGCGGGGACTCGCGCGCGGGCTCGGGGCAGGGGCGCGAGCGCGGGTCGCGCGAGCTCCCGCGCGCCAGGGAGCGGCGCATGCGCGGGTCCTGCGAGCCAGCTGAGGCGAGCCGAGCCGCGGCGGCGGCTGGAGCCCGGCGCTGGAGCCCGGCGTCTGAGCCGCGAAGCCGAGCTGCGGCCGGGAGCGGTGGCAGCGGACGGGCGGGGAGCTCTCGCCCACGCCGCCGGGGGCTCCAGGGTCGTTCGCGAAGCCTCGCGGTCCAGACGCGGCGGCGGCGGCAGGGCCATCCCGGACGGCCTGCGAAGGATGCGCCGCCCACTGCCCCGCGCCGCCTGACCGCCCCCGCCTCGTCTCGCGGTGCGCACCGCGGGGCCCGCGGCCGTCCCCGCCGCGCTGTCGCCCAGCCGCCGTGCCCGCGGGGCCGCGCCCGGCCGGGCCATGTGGACCCCCACGGAGGAGGAGAAATACGGCGTAGGTAGGTGAGGCTCGGGCCTGGCGGCGGCTGGGCTGCGCGAAGAGGGATGCGCCAGGGCGCCCGGCCTCTGCTGGGTTGCGCGTCCTCTCGCGGCCGCCGCGGCTGGAAGGCTGTGGGGCCTCCGTGCGGGGCGACCGCGGGGCGGTGCGGGCCGGGGCGCGGGCGCGGTGGGCGCGGTGGGCGCGGTGGGCGCGGTGGGCGCGGTGGGCGCGGGTCCCTGGTGCTGGAGAGCGGCAGGGGGCGCTGGCTGCGCGGCCTCGGCAGGTGCAGCCCGCGGCAGGGGAGGGGCGGGCCCGGCTCCGCAGTTGCGCGACGTTTGTGGTGTGAGGCGCGAGGCAGTGTATCCATGAAGCTTAATTCTGAGAACATGCGTTCTGGCCTCCTAAACCTCGATTTTAATGAGTTTCCGCACCTGATTTGATGAGCCCACTGGCTGTTTATTTTTGGACTGGAATCCTACCAAAACAAAATAAAACAACGAAAACCAAAACCCCACTGACATAATTTTCTTAGTTCAAATTTTGCAGTCAAATGTTTGATCCATTTTATTTTGTTTTGCCCTCAGTATTGGAAACAATCACCTTACATTTGGAAGTGCTTTTGGACATGCATTGATGTTTAGTTATTTTATAGACATGGTTTTGCTTTTCAAAAAATCTGTTTTCAGGTGGGAACGTTATTTCTCTTAGAATCTGCTATCTGTTGTGTGGAACGCCAGAGCTGAATAATTCTTTTAACATTCTGTTTCCTTAAAAAAAAATTCAGTAATTTAAGGGATTGAGTGTTTTACAAGGTTAGCATTTCTTGGCGGTTACATGACGGATTTCACTCACATTGCATTCTTGGAAATCACCTATCATGTTCAACTAGAAACATTTAAAATGTTGAAGGTACAGGTTTTTTCCTAAGTATGTAACGAAAATTATAGATAGGAAATCTATTTAGACATAGATTTTTATTTCCATTTTTACTGCAATCGAATCGAGGTTTAGTTCACAATTCATTATAAAGTAACTTTTGAACTACACTGGTGACAAATGTTTTGGAATAAGGAAGTTTATCATATAAAAATTGAGTTTATTTAAGGCCTGCAAGAGATGTCTTCTATGCCGGTAGAAAATCTTGTTTTGAAAGGTAACTTTTGGAAATTTTCAATTAGCTATGTTAGGATGGAAGGGTAAGAGGAGCCCTAGTCCTAAAGCCTCTGTTGAAAAGGAATTGGGAAAATAATGCCAAGATTCACTTCTAGGGACATTGTACCCTTTCTCTTAGAGCATTCTCTGAATACTAAGTTTATACTACTATGAAATGAGAAGTTGATGGTCTGTCTTCTCTCATACTTACACTCAGAACTGCTTAACTAGAATAATTAGTAGTCAGCTGTCCAGTGGTGCCTGATTAATTTCTTCCTTTCTCGGGAGGAACTCTCAGGGGGAAGAAACTGTGGAGTTTAGGGTCCTGGCTTCTCTTTATTAGTCCTGTGGGCAAGTTATTTAACATAATTTCCTTCACATGTAAATTGGGGATAATGTTTACTTATTTTACGGGGTTGTGAAAATGAAATGAGAGCATACTGAGTACTTTTTAAATTTTTTTAAATTATTTTTTAACCAAGAACATGTATTGGTACATTGTCCATATATTGATCACATTTAGCATGTTTGTTTTGTACATGTACATGGTGTCTCTTGGTTCTCCCCCCTCTACCCTCCACTCCTTTCTGTTCCCTCCATCCCTATTTACAGCAGGTTTACATACTGAGTACTTAATAAACGTTAGTTACATCTTTTCCCCTTAGTACTTAAATAATAATGCTAGGTATGTTCTGGGGTGGGGGAAATGTAAGGCAATCAAAATAGGTATACATGAATTTCAAAGCAGTAGGATTTGATGAGTGATTTACTCAATAAGATGGAATGAAAGTCTTGCATTCCCAGGACTTGTGTGCTTAACTTTAGAAAAATTGTTTTTCCTTGTGGAGGGAGGGGCACTACATTGGGCACAGGGCAGAACTTAAATGCCTGCGAAACGAGAGAAAATTATTCTGAAGACATTTCCTTAGCAGCTGTGGTTTGGTATAATTTAGATGCCTTTTCTGCTAAATAAGACTAGTCGCTCTATTTCTCTCACAGCTTTCTTCCACTGTCTCTTCCTCATTTATGGTCTGAAAGTTTTTGTGTTAACTGTTTAAAATTTAGGACACATTGTTTCCCTGTAAGTATGTTAGGGCTGTAATTCTAGGCTTTTTAAAAAATGAAGTCCAGTCTATAAAGTAAGTTTAATAATTATATTTTAATGAGAAAACTTATCAATTAAAATGGTAACTTAGTTGCATTACTTAATTACTGTGAGGGCTAGCTTGAAAATTTAGCCATTATCATTATTCCTATGAGAAAATGTTTTGAGTTCAGCTTTGATTTTTTTATGACTAATTCAGAACACAGATTTCTGTTTCTACTCGCCAACCTATAATTGCACGGCAAAGAGGGAAAACTTTTACTCCCAACAAATTTGGAGAAATGTTGAGAGGACCTCCATTTGCCTTAATAAGATGAAGTCCACTGTTGCAGCAGTAGGAAGGTTTTTTTTCCCCTACTGCAGCTGTTCAGCTATATTTGACATTGGTATGGGTTCTGAGATCTTATAATAATCCTACTGCTTTTTAATTTTTTTCATTTTTGTTTTATTTTTTAGATGCTGAGGATCGAACTCAAGGCCTTGTGCTTGCTAGGCAAGCACTCTGTCCTGAGCTAAATCCCCAACCCCATAATTATTTGTATAACGTAGGAATTCTGTCAGGTTACAACATTTCTGAATTATTTTGTTTATTTATTTAGGACTAGGTAGTACCTAGCTAGGTAGGTACCTAAGCTTAGGTAGTACCTAAGCTTCCCTTTCCATCGTGTGATTTCCATTTTGTGGTTGACCTTCCTGGGTCGATAGGGTGAGAAAAATCCAGTTATTTTTGTGGAACACCTCTTTCCACATTCTAATTGCACCAAAACTATGAAAAAACTTGAAACCAAGAAGATAGTTTTCTCACCGACTAACGGCAATAGTAATAAACATCCACAGCTAAAACAAAAGTTTGTAATTAAATTCCTAGAATACATAAATAGCAAAGCTTTCAGTGTGTATGTATTAGTTTGACATCACATATGTGGAAACTGACTTAGAAGGCTATCTTGATTATTCCATTGCTGTTGAGAGGTGAATTTTCTAATAATTCAGGAGGTTTATTGCTTATTCTTTCCTAATCCCCATTTAGAAGCACATGAAAGTTTTTCCTCATTTACTGTGTTCTCCAAAATATCTTACATTTTAGTTATTTTTCCATAATATCTTACATTTTAGTTTTGTTTTTCTAAGTTAAAAAAAGTAATGCATGTTTTCTGACTTTACTTTTACCTATTTACTCTTGCTTGGTTTTCCCCAGACTGGGTTGTGTGGGAATTTGTGTGCTTTTTTCTTAGAGCCCTGAGTTTTTAAAAGAAATTTAACTTATAAATATCTTGTGGTCCACAGAAGGTGGACCATGGGCGAGAGTAGTTTCATGGAACAAGAGAGAGTAGTTCTGTGGAACAAGATCTGAAACAATCAGTGTTCACAAAATTAGACTAATCTTTTTGTGTACTGACTATTAATTGAAATAGCCTGATGACAGTGGACTCTTCAGTTACTCGCTCCTTGAGGGAAAGCCCATCTTTTGAAGACTCTGCAAGAGCCCGAATGTGATAAGCTCGGTGGGGCCAGTGCATACCTGTAGTTCCAGAATTTTGGGAGGCTGAGGCAGGAGGATTGGAAATTTGAACCTGGCCTGGGCAACTGGGCCACTTAGTGAGACCCTTTCTCAAAATTTAAAAAGAAATTATAAAAGGACTGGGGATGTATTTCAGTGCAAACGCCCTGGGTCCAGTCCCTAGTACTGCACAGAGTAAAAATGTAAATAAGTACAGAACTTTGTGGTACAGACTTGCGAGACAGTTGTAATTAGAAATTCTTTGTTGTTTGATCCCCAGCACCCCCCAAAATTTTTGTTATTAAATAGAATAACTCCCTGTAATTTTTTTTTACAGTACTGTACTAGTGATTGAATCCAGAGCCTTGACAGTGAGCTACATCCTTAGCCCTTTTTTATTTTGAGATATTTAATACCATACTAACAAAAATGTCCAATTTAGTACTACAAATACACATATAAAGCCTTGTACATGCCGAGTACAAAGTTACAGCTGCTAAGAATACAATAATAAATATGGTACAATCTACTTTAAAGGGTTTAAAGCCCAGGCTGGACTCTAACTTGTGATCCTCCTGCCTCAGCCTCCCAGAATACTGGGATTACAAGCATGGCTTCCTCATACATTCTTCTATGTCCTTGTTCTATGCTTGCGTGTAAATAACTTGATTATAGCCCGTCAATAATTCATGAAATTTTACAACTGTAAGAGATCTCAGAGATAGTACAGTTTAAGCCTCCAGAGCTAAGACTAGTTGGAATAGTTAGTATTAAGTGTTTACTTTGTGTCCAGTACTATCTTAATTACTTTTCTCTCCTTGCTGAGACAAAATACGTGACACCCAAAGTTAAGGGAAGAAAGGTTTATTTAGCTCACAGTTTGTAGAGGTTTCAGTCCATAATCAGCTGGCTCCAAGGCAGGGTGGCATGGCAGACAGGCAGAAGGCAGCAAGGTAAGCAAGGCACCTTAGCAGCGTCTTTCTGCCCTTTATGTTTTATCTAGGCTGCCGGGATTAGGGCAGTGCTAAACCAGTCAGTGGATTGATTTAGTAATCACACACCCTTAATCCCAGAATCACACTCTAGATTCAGCCATCTCCAAAGAAGCCCCACCTGTGATTGCATGCGGTTTTTGGGGGGACATCTAGGCACAAACCATAATAAATATTTTCACATTATGGCTCAAATTTGCTTCATTTGTTGACTTGTACTTTAGCCAAGCTGAGCTTTCCCAGCTTCCTCTGTCTGGATTTATTTATACTGGTGCCACCATGTACTGAGACTTTATTGTCCATTAAACACTTTTCTTGGGGGTTGTTGGAATCGAACTCAGGGCCTGCGTTTGCTAGGCAAGTGCTCTACCACTTAAGCTAAGTCCCCAGCCCTTTATTGTCCATTAAACACTTTTTTGTGGTACTGGGGATTGAACTGAGGGCTTTTGCACTGAGTTACATCCCTATCCCTTTTTATTTTTATCTTGAGACTGTGTCTTGCTAAATTGCTATGTTATTCAGGTCGGGCTTGAACTCAGGAACCTTCTGCATCGGCCTCCCAGGGTGCTGGCTTAACAAGCATGTGCTACTGTGTGTAGTTTAAATGATTCTTATTTGCTGCATTCTGTCTTTGGTCATATTATTCTTCCTATATAGAGTGCCTTTCTCTCATATTTTTATTTCTTGAACTATTTCTTGTCAAGTCTTCTCTTATATATTGCTATCTTTTTAAATCCTTTTCTAGATCCTTGACCATATCCCTCTCTTTCTAATCATGTATATTTTATTCCATTAATAATTTTATTTTGTTATTTGTACCTTATAGTGATATATTTACTTTATTCTCTTCCATTAAACTAATGTTTTTCTAGGTTTTATGAACCACAATAAGAAATAAGTTTAAAAATTGCTATCGTGTGTCTGTGTATACACATATATACATATGTATACTTATATAAGACAAACGTAAGTTTTGTTATATAATGCTTATTCTTACTGTGCATTTTGTAAGGTACACACTGATATTTTCTATTCACTTCTGTTTCATTAAAATATTGATGGTGACTCATTTAATTGATTATTGCAACCCAGCATTGAAAACCATTTCTCTAGGCCGTAAACTCTTAAAGGTAAATTGTACCATATTTAATGTTGTATTCTTGGCAGCTATAACTCTGTATCAGGGATATAGGAGGTTTTATATGTATATTTGTAGCATTGAATTGGACATTTTTGTTAACATGGCATTAAGTGTGAGTTTTGGAGACTTTTGACCTGCCACTTCACGTAATTGCTCATATTGAATTTATAGCAACTGAATTCTAGGTTTTATTTCATGTGAACTGAAGTCAAGCTCTATTTCCTTCATCCTGAGGTTAATACTAAACATAGATGTTAAATTTTAAGTTTTATTTTTATTTATTCTTAATTTTTTTTTTTATTATTTTTACCAAGAACATGTATTGGTACATTGCATACTTATTTATTCTTATTATTTTTAAGAGTAGGGAAGGTTTATTGGGTAATAGGAATAGCTCCTGAGAGACAGGAAGGGTCCTGAGTGGATTGCCACTGTGGTTATTTCTCTGAGAATGTTTTATAGGGCAAAATCGCAATGTGGGTACACTCTGGGCCAAACTATAATTAACCAATAAGATTACATGTATAGCGTCTTAGCTGATGTTGATTCAACAGAGAAGTGGGGCATGTAGCAAGGGTATATGGCTGACGTCATTAAGCTTGGTTTATTTGTGACTTCTAAGACAGGAACATTTTGTGGAAGGGATGGGCCCAGGTGATAGTCACGTATAACTGTTCCCTCTAAAGAGACTATTTTAAAGATAATGTCAGCTATCTCCACTGGGTGCTCAGGCCAGGTTTGGGTATAGAAAGAGACTAGGTGACACTCTTTAGAGCTAAGTATGTATTCCAAAAGGTGGGGGAAGAAGGCCTGTTAAGGCCCCAATCTGCCCTGCTGCAGATGTCTACCTATGACAGTTTCTTTCCATTTTGAAAAAACCAAAGGGAGAGAAGGCGTCCCTGTTTATCCCTCTAACTCTATGCCCATTCTAAGGCATACCTTAGATTTAACCCTGTCCAGTGCCAGTGAACTGGAGGTGCAAGAAAGTGGCCAGAACCAAATTAGCTCCTCTTACAGTGTGCTTGGGCCCCCTTCCTCATGATCCTGTGACCCTTGGACCCTCCTTAGCTATAGGCTTTCCTTTTACAGAACCTCAGTTAGTATATCTCCAAGAATGGGGGCTGGCCTGACAAGATGTTCAGGTGAGGAATCATGACAAAAGAAAGGCAGTCCTCTGGGGACTGGGGCTATGGCAATCCCTTAATACCTGTTTCTGTTTGGAACTGTTATTAAACTCATAAGGTCCCCTAGGAATGTTTTTTGTTCTATCAGTGAATTTACCTGTGCTATGAAAATCATTCAGTCTGCCCTGTAGTGCAGCATTCTTGAGGGGATAGGAAAGGAGTTAATTTACAGTTCTGCTTAAGGGCAGAAAGGCTGGTAAGTTTGGACTAAAACATTTACATTTATTCTTTGAGAGTTTAAGGATTAAATCTAGACCAGGTTTTTATTTTTTATTTTTATTTTTTTTTTAATTTTATTTTAAACCAAGAACATGTATTGGTACATTCTACATACAATGGTCACATTCATTACATTAATTCTGTACCTATACATGATGTATCTTGGTTCTCCCCCCTCTCCCCCCCTCCCCTCTGCACCCTCCCTCCCTATTTGCAGCAGGTTCATTTATCGTTTTCCATATTTTCCCTTTCCCCTCTTTTTCCCGTTGCCTTTCTGCTTTTCCCCTTCTTTCTTTCTAGTACTTCTCTCCTCTGCTCACCATCCTCCTTTTATATAATATCTATTACACCTCTTTGTCTTTATTTACAATTATGGTCTCTCATATCAGAGAAACAATTCGATGCGTGCTCATGAGTGTCCGATTTATTTCACTTAAGAGTATGTTCTCAAGAAACATCCATTT